>BQNB010015846.1:34680-72559 GCA_026074375.1 Tanacetum coccineum
ACTCCAACAAACTATCTCACTTCAAGCAAGATGGGTGTCCATCTAGCAACATATAACCGATCAACAATGAGAAAATACATGAAATAATGGCATTCATTAAATTTTACAAAACATCCAATTCATGAGATGAAAAAAATTGTCTGATTTTGAAATTGTTTTTTGAATAAAATTCCATTGTTGTTATTAGGGTTCTTACTTTTTTCAGCTTATTAGCTTGTACAACCTAATAGGCGCAAGTTGATATAGGTGCAATACCCTTTCCGATAACTCACGCTCTAGTCATAATAACAATAGGAGCTTCCCCCATTTGTGTTGCTTCAACACTCGTTTGTTTAACACTAACCACCTAATTAGCTATTACATCTTCAATTACCAATAATCAAGATTTCACCTCAATATATTTACATAGAAAAATTCATCAATATCGCCACATCACAAATGGTTATAAACTATGTGGTTAAAATAGGTATTTGCTTGAGAATTCTTTGTGACATTAACCGTTCCAAGGTGATGGTAGGATCAAACAAAAGGAGTAAGTAGCTCAAAGTTTTTGAAAAGAACTATCATGAAATACTTGCATCCTCTAAAAAAGGGATAAAGGCGTAGAATACCAACGAACTTTTCAAAATTTATCGATTTGGTACGTGTACTTAAAAAATTATCGATTTGGTACGTGTATTTTCATAAAGTGTTCTCATTTGCACATTTTGATGGCGTGTCACGTTATTGATGTGCCACGTGTCAGCCTATCACGTATGACACGTCATCAAAATGTGCAAATGAGAACACTTTATAAAAGTACACATACCAAATCGATAATTTTTGAAGTACACGTATCAAATCGATAAATTTTAAAAAGTTCGTTGGTATTCTACGGTTGTTATTGTAATACCCGGGAAATTCTATGAATGGATTTGGTGATTCGTTTGACTTCTAGGACTAAATATAAATTAAATAATTTCTTAAGGGTGGGGTTTGTCTTACCATAAAGTGAATGGGTGAATTATTAGATATCTTTTCAAATTTTGAAGTAAACTTAGCATGAGATGGTTATCTAGATGAGATGTACGGGACTTTTAGAATTAGACAGAATATTTGAGATATTTTTGGCCCAAGTCATTCTTAAATACCAATGAGCTCTCTAACCTACGTAGCACTCAAAAACATAAACACGCCCAAATAAACCCTAGGAACGAAACTGAACGGCAATTGGAGGGCTGATCATTTTAAGATATAAGACTTTAAGATATAAGACTCGCTTCCGAGTTACGATAGCTAAGTCAGGTATCATCCTAAATTGATTGTTATATAACTGTGCACAATTCATGTTAATATATTGGTCGAGTTTTAATTGCCAAAAAAAATGTCAGTTTTATATGAAGTTGAATTTTACGAATTGTACGTTAAAATTGGTACTATTATGATTCGGTTTAATTTTTCACTAACAAAGAAGCTTGCTTTTGGATTGGTCAGATTTAGTGCATACTTTTCATGTGATAGATATATGTTTAATGTGACGTTGGGGGTTATATTTAAACTCATAAACTTATGAATTATGAGCTGTTGTGGGATATTAAAAAAATAGTACTTGTGAGCCAAATTTTGATATAGAAAAAAAATGAATGAAAAGTAAATGGGTTGATCACTAGACTAGATAAATATATGGTGTATATAAATGGTTTTAGATTGATGAAAGTATGTATATGACGTGGACGTAAAAGAATAGAAGAACAGAGTATAAACATTTTTCTTTTGCTACACGTTGTTATTTCGATTTAAAACTCAGTTTAAATTGCCTTAGATATATATATGAATTAGTTAAATAAGTCTTACAAATAAAACGTGCAAGCAAAAAGGAAAATATGACTGAAGGATGATGGAAATGTTCTTGGGTTTTATAAATCTAAGACAATGGAGTTTACATGTGTTTGAGTATAACATCATGATTTTAAATCTAGAATAGGAAGACTAAATAAAATGTATTTCGGCAGTTCAAGGACTTGACAAATTATCTAGCATTAGTGTATTTAATACATGACTGAAACGGTATTTTGTTGAAAATGTAGGAGATTTTGTTCGTAAAGGAAGTAAAAGCTAGCCGAAGACTTGAGGTGAGTTTTCATGTGCTTTTAAATTGGGTTGCACTTTTATTAGAAATTATATCATGCAAATTTGTTTAAATGATCATTATTTGCTACGCGTTTTGATTGTTTGATTTTATGCGAAAGTTGTGAAATTTGATATGTTCATATATAGTGTTGTTATTAAATGTATATGGGGTGTTGTGAATATATTATGAACGGTTAAAAAAATAATAAATGTTATATGGTAAGAGCAAACAAGGTCGGGTTTGCCACATTAAAAGAGGGATATATTGTAAGAGCAAACAAGGTCGGGTTTGCCATTTATATATAAAAGAGGAAATATTATAAGAGCAAACAAAGTCGGGTTTGCCATTTATATATAAAAAAGAAAATATTTTAAGAGCAAACAAGGTTGGGTTTGCCAAATAATAAAAAGAGAAAATACTGTAAGTGTAAACAAGGTCGGGTTTGAGATGAAAAGTGGCTTACTTTATTAATGTAGAATGTCTTATATATGTGTTGAATTGTTGGACCGTTGATTCGAATGAAAATATGAATAGTTGATATATGATTTTAATGTGATATAAAATGAATCGTTGGGTTATAATTAGTTGTTGATATGTGGAATCGAATAAGAATATGGTATAACTAAATAGCACTTATATGACTTTGAACAAAACTACATGAGTGTTTAAAAGTTCGTTATTATTGGAAAAGTGTTTCGATTATATATTTGTTTTGTATATGAAAACCATGAATTCTCACTAAGCCTTTGGCTGACCCAAAACTCTTTTAAATTTTTTTTTGCAACCCAGATAAGCTGCTTTAGGAATCATGAGATTAGTCGGTCTTGGCTAACAATAGACGCTTCCGCAGAAATAAGGTAAACTAGAGAGTTTAACGCTCCGAAAAGGTGGGGTGTTACAGTTGGTAATCAGAGCCATAGGTTTAAGTGAATTCTGTTTTAGGAACCTAGTCTTAAACCTAGATTGAGTATTTAAGCTACGAAAACACTTGATATTTAGGTTCACTAAAGGCAATGAGTAACAGTTGACATTTGTTAGATGCCTTATATAGATATTTATTATACCCAAATTGAAATGTCCTCTTAATATATCTTGTTATAGTTAAATACACTAGTGTGTTAGATATCTTATGGACTTCAATTTATATGACATAGGGAAATGGAAGGAAAGGGTTCTGGTGGTTCTAAGCAAACTCCAGCAAAGAACCTAAATGTGCCTGTTACTAAAGGGGAACTAGGTAATGAGATTAAGAGGATTATGTCAGAACACTTGCCTATTATTATGGTTTAAAGTCAAGAAAACTTTAGGAAGGCAGAAGAAGCCAGGAAAGCTGCAGAAGAGACTCAGAAAAAGAAAAAGGCAAATGAAGAGGTTGAGAGGAGGAGAAAAGCAATGGAAGATAAGAGAGTTGCAGAGGAGCAAGAAAGGAAAAGAAAGGCCGAACAAGATAGGAAAAATGCAGAAGATGCTGGGAGACTAAGAAATGAAGAAGCTGAGAGAAGAAGAAGAAATGCAGAAGCTCAGGGAGACGGATGTAGCTACAAGTCCTTCTTAAACTGCAAACCTAGCGAATTTCACGGATATAGCGACCCGGTGATTGTCACCAACTGGTTAAGAGAGATAGAAGACATCTTTGAAATTAGTGAATGCTCAAATCGACAAATGGTGAAGTATGCATCCCATTTGCTAAAAGGAGAGGCGCGACATTGGTGGAATATGAGCAAGATAGCTCGTGGTGATGGTGTTGCAAGTGTTATAACATGGGATGAGTTTGAAGATTTGATCATGTAAAATTATTGTCCTCATGGATAAGCTTGAGGGGGAATTCTTGAAATTACAAAAAAATGATATGCAGTCCCGAAATACACGGCAAAGTTTAATGAAAAGTAAAGATTTGTGAAATACCAGGAAGCTACCGAGGAAAGAAAGATTAAACGATATATATGGGGTTTAAGAGCCGGGATGAGGGTCCAGTTCAACAAGCAAGACCTACAACTTTTCAAGAAGCGGTAAATATTGCTTTAATGGTAGAAAAGGAGAATAATCGACAACTAAAAGAAGGAGAAGACAAAAATAGAAAGAGAGAGAATCGAGATGATGACGTGAAAAAGATCAAAACCAATAGTGGTAAAATGGAGAATGTTGGTGAGTATGAACCGTGTACCAGTTGTAAGAAAACATACAAGGGAGAATATTGGCATGACAATTGTCGAAATTGTGGAAAGTCAGGCCACACGCCTAAGGAATGTAAAGCTGAGTGGGTTTGTTTCAAACGCAAGAGTCCGAGACATAAGATTGTTGATTGTCCTGAAAGGAAGCCTCATGATACTCAATCACAAAAGACAATGGGAAGAGTTTTTCAACTCACTGCTAAGAATGCTTGAGATACTCCGTATTAGCCAGAAGATAATAAGGAAGCATGCGATGCTTAGTAGTAGCTTTGATATCTTTATTAGTGTGTATGAATTTTCGTATTTTTGAATTTTTAGGTTCGGAATATTTTTGTTGAAACTTAAGCTCTTATTTTTATTGCAAACATTTTAGTTGAAGTTTTGGTTGCATAATAGGTCATAAGAGTTTGGAAAGAACACTATACTATACGATGTCTAGGTATCCAAGTCTATTTGTTTTAGTGTAAATTTCGTGGACGAATTTTTTTTAGCAGGGTAGAGTTGTAATACCTGGGAAATTCTATAAATGGATTTCGTGATTCGTTTGACTTATAGGACTAAATATAAATTAAATAATTTCTTAAGGGTGGGGTTTGTCTTACCATAAAGTGAATGGGTGAATTATTAGATGAGATGTACGGGACTTTTAGAATTAGACGGAATATTTGAGATATTTTTAACCTAAGTCATTCTTAAATACCAATGAGCTCTCTAACCTACGTAGCACTCAAAAACATAAACACGTCAAATTATAACCCTAGCGAACGTAAACAGTAACAAAAAACGAGACAACTTCAGGCAAATGGTAGAGCCTGTTCATTTTTTGCATATAAGGCTTTAAGATATAAGACTCGCTTCCGAGTTACGATTGCTAAGTCAGGTATCATCCTAAATTGATTGTTATATAACTGTGCACGATTCATGTTTTTATGAAGTTGAATTTTACGAACTCTACGTTAAAATTGGTACTGTTATGATTCGGTTTAATTTTTCACTAACAAAGAAGCTTGCTTTTGGATTGGTCAGATTTAGTGCATACTTTTCATGTGATAGATATATGTTTAATGTGCGGTGGGCGGTTTATGTTAAACTCATAAACTATGAATTATACAGCTGTTGTGGGGATATTATATAATATAGTACTTGTGAGCCAAATTTTGATATAGAAAAAAAATGAATGAAAAGTAAATGGGTTGATCACTAGACTAGATAAATATATGGTGTATATAAATGGTTTTAGATTGATGAAAGTATGTATATGACGTGGACGTAAAAGAATAGAAGAACAGAGTATAAACAATTTCCTTTTGCTACAAGTTGTTATTTCGATTTAAAACTCACTTTAAACGGTATATTGTTGAAAATGTAGGAGATTTTGTTCGTAAACGACGTAAAAGCTAGCCGAAGACTTGAGGTGAGTTTTCATGTGCTTTTAAATTGGGTTGCACTTTTATTAGAAAATATATCATGCAAATTTGTTTAAATGATCATTATTTGCTACGCGTTTTGATTGTTTAATTTTATGCAAAAGTTGTGAAATTTGATATGTTCATATATAGTGTTGTTATTAAATGTATATGGGGTGTCGTGAATATATGTTGAACGGTTAAAAAAATAACAAATGTTATATGGTAAGAGCAAACAAGGTCGGGTTTGCCACATTAAAAGAGGGATATAATGTAAGAGCAAACAAGGTCGGGTTTGCCATTTATATATAAAAGAGGAAATATTATAAGAGCAAACAAAGTCGGGTTTGCCATTTATATATAAAAGAGGAAATATTGTAAGAGCAAACAAGGTTAGATTTGCCATATAATAAAAATAGAAAATACTATAAGAGTAAACAAGGTCGGGTTTGCCATGAAAAGCGGCTTACTTTATTAATGTAGAATGTCTTATATATGTGTTGAATTGTTGGACCGTTGATTCGGATGAAAATATGAATAGTTGATATTTGATTTTAATGTGATATAAAATGAATCGTTGGGTTATAATAAGTTGTTGATATGTGGAATCAAATAAGAATATGGTATAACTAAATAGCACTTATATGACTTTGAACAAAACTACATGAGTGTTTTACAAGTTCGTTATTATTGGAAAAGTGTTTGGATTATCTATTTTCTTTGTATATGAAAACCATGAATTTTGGACTAAGTGCCTTTGCTCACCAAAAACTCTTTATTTATTTTTGCTACACAAAAGAGCTGCTTTAGGAATCAAGAGATTAGTCGGTCTTGGCTAACAATAGACACTTCCGCTGAAATAAGGTAAATTAGAGAGTTTAACGCTCCGAAAAGGCGGGGTGTTATCAGAGCCATAGGTTTAAGTGAATTCGGTTTTTAGGATGATATCCGAGTATAGATAAACCTAGTTTGAGTATTTAAGATGTGAAAAAACACTTGGTAATAGGTTACTAAAGGCAGGAGTATATGTTGACATTTGTTAGATGCCTTATATAGATATTTATTATACCCAAATTGAAATGTTCTCTTAATATATCTAGTAATAGTTAAATACACCGGTGTGTTAGATATCTTATGGACTTCAATTAATATGACATAGGGAAATGGAAGGAAAGGGTTCTGGTGGTTCTAAGCAAACTCCAGCAAAGAACCTATATGTGCCTGTTACTAAAGGGGAACTAGGTAATGAGATTAAGAGAATTATGTCAGAACACTTGCCCACTATTCAGGCTCAAAGTCATGAAAACTTTAGGAAGGCAGAAGAAGCCAGGAAAGAAGAGACTGAGAAAAAGAAAAAGGCAAATGAAGAGGTTGAGAGGAGGAGAAAAGCAATGGAAGATAAGAGAGTTGCAAAGGAGCAAGAAAGGAAGAAAAGGCCGAACAAGATAGGAAAAATGCAGAAGATGCTGAGAGACTAAGAAATGAAGAAGCTGAGAGAAGAAGAAGAAATGCAGAAGCTCAGGGAGACGGATGTAGCTACAAGTCCTTCTTAAACTGTAAACCAAGCGAATTTCACGGAGATAGAGACCCGGTGATTGTCACCAACTGGTTAAGAGAGATAGAAGACATCTTTGAAATTAGTGAATGCTCACATCAACAATGGGTGAAGTATGCATCCCATTTGCTGAAAGGAGAGGCGCGACATTGGTGGAATATGATCAAGATAGCTCGTGGTGATGATGTTACAAGTGTTATGACATGGGAAGAGTTTGAAGATTTGGTCATGGAAAATTATTGTCCTCAAGGATTGATGGATAAGCTTGAGGAGGAATTCTTGAAACTACAACAAAACGATATGACAGTCCCCCGAAATACACGACAAAGTTTAATGAAAAGGCAAGATTTGTGAAATACCAGGTAGCTACCGAGGAAAGAAAGATTAAACGATAGATATGGGGTTTAAGAGCCGAGATCAGGGGTCCAGTTCAACAAGCAAGACCTGCAACTTTTCAAGAAGCGGTAAAGATTGCTTTAATGGTAGAAAAGGAGAATAATCGACAACTAGAAGAAGGAGGAGACAATAAAAGAAATAGAGAGAATCGATATGACGACGTGAAAAAGATCAAAACCAATAGTGGTAAAATGGAGAATGTTGAGTATAAACCGTGTACCATTTGTAAGAAAACATACACGGGAGAATGTTGGCATGACAATTGTCGAAATTGTGGGAAGTCAGGCCACACGTCTAAGGAATGTAAAGATGAGTGGGTTTGTTTCAAATGAAAGAGTCCGGGACATAAGATTGTTGACTGTACTGAAAGGAAGCCTCATGATACTCAATCACAGAAGACAATGGGAAGAGTTTTTCAACTCACTGCTATGAATGCTTGAGACACTCCGTATTCGCCAGAAGATAATAAGGAAGCTTGCGATGCATAGTAGTAGCTTTGAGATCTTTATTAGTATATAATAAATATGTCATATTTCTTCTATAATTAGTGAGTATGAATTTTCTTATTTTTGAATTTTTAAGTTCGGATTATTTTTGTTGAAACTTAAGCTCTTATTTTTATTGCAAACATTTTAGGTTGGAGTTTTAGTTGCATAATAGGTCATAAGAGTTTGGAAAGAACACTATACTATACGATGTCTTGGTATCCAAGTCTATTTGTTTAGTGTAAATTTCGTGGACGAATTTTTTTAGCAGGGTAGAGTTGTAATCCCTGGGAAATTCTATGAATGGATTTGGTGATTCGTTTGACTTATAAGACTAAATATAAATTAAATAATTTCTTAAGGGTGGGGTTTGTCTTACCATAAAGTGAATGGGTGAATTATTAGATGAGATGTACGGGACTTTTAGAATTAGACGGAATATTTGAGATATTTTTGGCCCAATTCATTCTTAAATACCAATGAGCTCTGTAACATACGTAGCACTCAAAAACATAAACACGCCCAAATAAACCCTAGGAACAAAACAGAACGGAAATTGGAGGGCTGATCATTTTAAGATATAAGGCTTTAAGATATAAGACTCGCCTCCGAGTTACGATAGCTAAGTCGTGTATCATCCTAAATTGATTGTTATATAACTGTGCACGATTCATGTTAATATATTGGTCGAGTTTTAAGTGCCTAAAAAATGTTAGTTTTATATGAAGTTGAATTTTACGAACTCTACGTTAAAATTGGTACTGTTATGATTCGGTTTAATTTTTCACTAACAAAGAAGCTTGCTTTTGGATTGGTCAGATTTAGTGCATACTTTTCATGTGATAGATATATGTTTAATGTGACGTTGGGGGTTATATTTAAACTCATAAACTTATGAATTATGAGCTGTTGTGGGATATTAAAAAATAGTACTTGTGAGCCAAATTTTGATATAGAAAAAAAATGAATGAAAAGTAAATGGGTTGATCACTAGACTAGATAAATATATGGTGTATATAAATGGTTTTAGATTGATGAAAGTATGTATATGACGTGGACGTAAAAGAATAGAAGAACAGAGTATAAACAATTTCCTTTTGCTACAAGTTGTTATTTCGATTTAAAACTCACTTTAAACGGTATATTGTTGAAAATGTAGGAGATTTTGTTCGTAAACGACGTAAAAGCTAGCCGAAGACTTGAGGTGAGTTTTCATGTGCTTTTAAATTGGGTTGCACTTTTATTAGAAAATATATCATGCAAATTTGTTTAAATGATCATTATTTGCTACGCGTTTTGATTGTTTGATTTTATGCAAAAGTTGTGAAATTTGATATGTTCATATATAGTGTTGTTATTAAATGTATATGGGGTGTCGTGAATATATGTTGAACGGTTAAAAAAAAAAAAACAATGTTAATATGGTAAGAGCAAACATGTCGGGTTTGCCACATTAAAAGAGGATATAATGTAAGACAAACAAGGTCGGGATTGCATTTTAATAATAAAAGGAAATAATATAAGAGCAAACAAAGTCGGAGTTTTGTCCATTTTAACATATAAAGAGGAAATAAGAAAGAGCAAACAAGGTTAATTTTGCCAAATAATAAAAATAGAAAATCCAATAAGATAAACAAGGTCGGGTTTGCATGAAAACCGGCTGTTACTTTAAATAAAATGTAGAATGTATATATTTATGTGTTGAAATTGTTTGGACCGTTGATTCGGATGAAAATATGGAATAGTTGAAATTTGAATATAATGTGAAATAAAATGAATCGTTGGTTCTAAAAGTTGTTAGATGATGAGGAATCAAATAAGAATATGGTATTAAATAAATAGCACTGTCTATGACTTTGAACAAAACTACATGAGTGTTTTACAAGTTCGTTATTATTGGAAAAGTGTTTGGATTATCTATTTGCTTTGTATATGAAAACCATGAATTTTGACTAGGCCTTTGGCTCACCCAAAACTCTTTTAATTTTTTTTTGCTACACAGATAAGCTGCTTTAGGAATCAAGAGATTAGTCGGTCTTGGCTAACAATAGACACTTCCGCTGAAATAAGGTAAATTAGAGAGTTTAACGCTCCGAAAAGGCGGGGTGTTATCAGAGCCATAGGTTTAAGTGAATTCGGTTTTAGGAACCTAGTCTTAAACCTAGATTGAGTATTTAAGATGTGAAAACACTTGATATTTAGGTTCACTAAAGGCAAGGAGTAATAGTTGACATTTGTTAGATGCCTTATATAGATATTTATTATACCCAAATTGAATTGTTCTCTTAATATATCTAGTAATAGTTAAATACACTAATGTGTTAGATATCTTATGGACTTCAATTAATATGACATAGGGAAATGGAAGGAAAGGGTTCGGGTGGTTCTAAGCAAACTCCAGCAAAGAACCTAGATGTGCCTGTTACTAAAGGGGAACTTGGTAATGAGATTAAGAGAATTATGTCAGAACACTTGCCCACTATTCTGGCTCAAAGTCAAGAAAACGTTAGGAAGGCAGAGAAGAGATTGAGAAAAAGAAAAAGGAAAATAAAGAGGTTGAGAGGAGGAGAAAAGCAATGGAAGATAAGAGAGTTGCAGAGGAGCAAGAAAGGAAAAGAAAGGCCGAACAAGATAGGAAAAATGCAGAAGATGCTGAGAGACTAAGAAATGAAGAAGCTGAGAGAAGAAGAAGAAATGCAGAAGCTCAGGGAGACGGATGTAGCTACAAGTCCTTCTTAAACTGTAAACCAAGCGAATTTCACGGAGATAGCGACCCGGTGATTGTCACAAACTGGTTAAGGGAGATAGAATACATCTTTGAAATTAGTGAATGCTTACATCGACAAAGGGTGAAGTATGCATCCCATTTGCTGAAAGGAGAGGCGCGACATTGGTGGAATATGATCAAGATAGCTCGTGGTGATGATGTTGCAAGTGTTATGACATGGGAAGAGTTTGAAGATTTGGTCATGTAAAATTATTGTCCTCAAGGATTGATGGATAAGCTTGAGGAGGAATTCTTGAAGCTACAACAAAATGATATGACAGTCCTGAAATACACGGAAAAGTTTAATGAAAAGGCAAGATTTGGGAAATACCAGGTAGCTACCGAGGAAAGAAAGATTAAACGATATATATGGGATTTAAGAGCCAGGATCAGGGTCCAGTTCAACAAGCAAGACCTGCAACTTTTCAAGAAGCGGTAAAGATTGCTTTAATGGTAGAAAAGGAGAATAATCGACAACTAGAAGAAGGAGAAGACAACAAAAGAAAGAGAGAGAATCGAGATGATGACATGAAAAAGATCAAAACCAATAATGGTAAAATGGAGAATGTTGGTGAGTATAAACCGTGTACCATTTGTAAGAAAACATACAAGGGAGAATGTTGGCATGACAATTGTCGAAATTGTGGGAAGTCGGGCCACACGTCTAAGGAATGTAAAGATGAGTGGGTTTGTTTCAAATGCAAGAGTCCGGGACATAAGATTGTTGACTGTCCTGAAAGGAAGCCTCATGATACTCAATCACAGAAGACAATGGGAAGAGTTTTTCAACTCACTGCTAAGAATACTTGAGACACTCAGTGAAGGGACTCCGTATTCGCCAGAAGATAATAAGGAAGCTTGCGATGCATAGTAGTAGCTTTGAGATCTTTATTAGTATATAATAAATATGTCATATTTCTTCTATAATTAGTGAGTATGAATTTTCTTATTTTTGAATTTTTAAGTTCGGATTATTTTTGTTGAAACTTAAGCTCTTATTTTTATTGCAAACATTTTAGGTTGGAGTTTTAGTTGCATAATAGGTCCTCAAGAGTTTGAAAGAACACAATCAATACGATGTCTTGTATCCAAGTCTATTTGTTTAAGTGTAAATTTCGTGGACGAATCTTGTTTAGCATGGGAAGAGTGTAATCCCTGAAATTCTCTTAATGGATTTGGGTGATTCGTTTGACCTTATAAGACAAATATAAATTGAAAAAATTTCTTAAGGGTGGGGGTGTTTTGTCTACCATAAAGTGAATAGGGTGTATTATTATAATGAAGTACGGGACTTTTAGAATTAGACGGAATATTTGAGATATTTTTTTTGGCCAACTCATTCTAAATACAACTGGCTCTATAACATACTAAGCACTCAAAAACATAACACGCCCAAAAAAAACCAGAACAAAACAGAACGGAAATTGGAGGGCTGATCATTTTATGATATAAGGCTTTAAGATATAAGACTCGCTTCCGAGTTACGATTGCTAAGTCAGGTATCATCCTAAATTGATTGTTATATAACTGTGCACGATTCATGTTAATATATTGGTCAAGTTTTAAGTGCTTAAAAAATGTTAGTTTTTTATGAAGTTGAATTTTACGAACTCTACGTTAAAATTGGTACTGTTATGATTCGGTTTAATTTTTCACTAACAAAGAAGCTTGCTTTTGGATTGGTCAGATATAGTGCATACTTTTTCATAACATTATGATACAATTTAGGGTTTAGAGATACACGGTTTACTTGGTAAAAATAAACGTATATTTTAAAGTTGAAAACATGGTATTCATAAATATGGTGTATATCCTGTTATAGAGAATCAAAATTATATGGTTTGTTTGTCTTTAATATAACTTATTAATAATGTTTTTTATACTAAAATACAAAGATTTCGTTAGTCAAGTTGGTAAAGGCATAAAGTTCCTTGTATGGTAGTCAGGGGTTCGAATCTTGATAGTATCTTATTTTTTCCAAAATTCCGAATTTTAGTGCAAAAATATTGTCCATGTCATCGTTGAGGTGGCATTGAGTCACTAATTCATATTAATCCAGTCATAGTTAGCCCCATATATAAGTTATAGATATATATATATATATATATATATGAATTAGTTAAATAAGTCTTACAAATAAAACGTGCAAGCCAAAAGGAAAATATGACTGAAGGATGATGAACATTACAAATAAAATATGACTGAAGGAAAATATGAGAAAAAGAAAAAGGCAAATGAAGAGGTTGAGATGAGGAAAAAAGCAATAGAAGATAAGAGAGTTGCAGAGGAGCAAGAAAGGAAAAGAAAGGCCGAACAAGATAGGAAAAATGCAAAAGATGCTGAGAGACTAAGAAATGAAGAAGCTGAGAGAAGAAGAAGAAATGCAGAAGCTCAGGGAGGCGGATGTAGCTACAGGTCTCATCATAGTCCATACCAATCTGTTAATTGCAACCATTAGCAACAAGGCGAGCCTTGTACCTGCTAAGGGATACATCTGCAAAATACTTGTTCTTGAACAACCACATGGAATAAAAAATGTTCATGACAGGTGGTTGAGGCACAAGACTCCAAGTTCTATTTTTAATAAACGCATTATATTCATCAAGCATAGCACTATGTCAATTAGGGTCAGTAAAAGCAGCATTATATGACAGTGATATTTTAGATTCGATTTTGTAATATCAGCTTGAGAGTGTGTGACCATGGGATGAGTCGAGGTAGGATTTATAAGGGTAGTAGAGGAAGGTATCTGGTGGGCCTCGGCTTGGATTCGATTCGAGGAAACAGGTGTTAGGGTTTGGGGTTGGAGAGTAGTTAAGGGCTCGGTAGAACCAGGCTCGATAAGATTGGGCTGGATTGGCTTTGTAATGGTTGGCTCGGTAATGGTTAGCTTGACATTGATATTGGATGGAGATGGTCGGATGGTCGGCTCGTCGTTATCTAGGAAAGTATAAGATAAGGCCAAGTTGGGTGTGACAGAGCCATAAGGAAATATGGTTTCTTCGAAGGTGACATGGCGGGATATGATTATTTTTTTAGTGGCAAGCTCAAGACACCGATATCCGTAATGTTTTAAGGGGTATCCAAGGAAGATACATGATGTGGAACAGGGTCGAATATATTGGAGGTGTACAATGTTGGGATAGCAAAGGCCAACCAAAGACATGTGAAAAACATGTAGTCTAGTGTTTTTGATATATAGAGTGCATGGATGAGGGATGTCATGATTGATAGCGGTGGAGGGGAGTATATTAAGTAAGTGGGCAACCATGAAAAGGGCTTCGGCCCAAAAATGGGGCGGAAGATGGGCTTAAAATAAGAGGGTTCGGATTTAGTTATTAATGGTGCGGATCAACCTCTCTGATTTCCAATTTTGTTGTGATGTACGTGGGCATAAGAAGTGGATGTGAATGCCATGTTTGTCAAAAATACGGTGAAGGGTGTGTTTGTCAAACTCAGCACCATGGTCATATTGGAAAGCCTTTATTTCAACTTCTTATAAAGCATGAGAAAGAGCTCAGCAACCTTAGATCCTCGATAAGTGCTAGAAATATGTGTTTTTTGAAAATGCATTCATATGTTAATTCTTATAATAACCTTTAAACAAAAAATTAATATAGGAACATGAGTTCTTCTACTATGGCCAGATATAGTAAATATCGCTCGCGGTCGACCCTCTTTAAGCGATATATTTTTTTCCGGTCTTGTCGGCGATATAGTCGTTTTCTCGGGCCGGAGACCCTAAATTATATAGTGAAAAATTGCAATATATATACATAAATATATAATATATATATATATATATATATAAATATATAAAAAATCTATAACATATATTAAGGGTGGCTAATTATGACGGATACAATAAGATTTAGTGACAGGACGCCACCTCAGATGAATGACAGTGCCACCCCATGAATAATAAATTTCGGATTTTTTCAAATATATAGACGTTTGGCAAGGTTTTAACTCGTGAACCAATATTTTAGATGAAACGAAATTTTACCAACTCTATCCAGCTAAGTTATGGTTTCTACATGCATATCTTGGACATTCATAACAAGACTTAACCTATAATTAATAATGTTTTTTTAACTTGCTTGAAGTTGGAGCTTACCCAAATTTGCAGAACCTGTTTGGAGAGTTAGACATTAATGATAGACTGCAGTGGAAGGATCATTCTATGATATTTGTGATGCCAAACAAGCCTGGATATTAAACTTTTCACCAACCAATGTGCCTTTAGCTTAGCGGGAATCTCTTCTTAGTGGTTATCTAGCTTTATGACTTAATCATTCATTAACTTCTACTAAACGAAATTAAAAGAGCGTTTAAATATCGTTTCACAATTACAACTTGATTGCTTATATACTTTTTTGTCTTTCTAAATCTTTGCACGTAATCAATAGTTATCAGTTAATAAGGTATGCATCAATTAATTGGATTTTGCCTATTTTTTAAGTGCAATACTTCTAACTAGAATGTAGTTTAGAACAGGTACTTGAATAGTTGGATTGAGCTAAAAGGCTGGTCTAGCGGTACGTGGTGACCCATGTATCAAAACGTTGTAGATTCACGTCTTAACATCAGTTGAGAATTGCGTGACATATCATGCGAGATATGAGATGGTTTAGAAGTGTCTATACTTTAACCTTAAAAAATAAGTATGATTGCTTATGTGCGTATAACTATTGATAAAGTAGAGAATTACCATATAAACACATTAAAATAAGCAACCCAAACATACTAACTACAGCCTATAAAATCCTAAATGAGAATTGCTTCTACATAGTATACATTGCACCAGTATCACTTTATTTGTTAAGTACCGCTTTTACGGTTATGTTTTGTTTGATGGTTACTGTCACATGTATCTTGATATGTATATAATCCATTATGAAAAAATATCAAAGTTTTGTTGGCTATGGTAAGGACCAGGGTAAACCATGTATCTTTGGTAAGTTTTACTTTCATAATTATCTATGTCTTAATTTATGCAAGAACTTTGATGATAAAATGGATTTATGAACATATGACATTAATGATTTTTAAAATATGCTTGACTTTCATTATCCAAACCCCGAAGTATGTTATTACTTAAAAATGACACCCTTTTTCCTGATTACGACAACTCAATTAACTTTTATATAACAGCCTTGATTACGGATGCACATGCCACCACTGTACAGATCTTTTATAAACATCACATGTACGTGTGTTTAGTGTTTTGTTATTTTGAAGTTTTTAGATTTTGTCTATTTATCTTAAAACTAAAGTAACTAATTCAGTTATTGCTTATTCAACAGGTAGTACTTGACAAGTGCGCGTGTTTGGATGATAAAAATGAAAACCACATTAAATCAGTGGGAAAAAGTGCGCGTGTTTTGCAGAGTAGTTGAGCCGTTGAGATTGGAAACAAAGATAACTGGGCTCCGTCTGCTTTACACATAAAGTCCCTCCCATTTGAGCCCTCAAAAAAAACCGGGATGTACGAGTATTTTTAACCGGGCTCTATGCCCTTTTTTGTAGTAGTGCAATAACTTTGTTTCGTTGCAATTTTTTAAAATTATTATGTGTTGCTCAGTAGAAATTCTTATTTACATCTACTTAATATTATTAATATTATTATAAAGCGAACCCGCCAATCAAAAACATAAAACAACGACATGAGGGTTTGAAACTGTAATGACACTATATTGACCGAACCAAAACTGACCAACCCAGACCTAACTGAACCGTTTAATATTGTCCAGACCAAAACACACTAAACCGAACATAACTGAACCGTTTTGATCCGTTCATGACCATCTAGACTGAAATCTCGCAATTAATAAGCCAAACTAACACAAACATTTTCTCTAAAAAAATGCCTGAAGCAAACCCGCCCGTTGGGCGGGTTATGTTACTAGTATATATATATATATATATATATATATATATATATATATATATATATATATATATATATATATATATATATTTAATACGTTTTTTAATATTCTTATTATTTTTAACTATATATCTTATGTATATGTTGTAAAATATACATTATGTGTGGTTTTAATTCAGTTTTGTATACTTTTATTAAATCACGATCAAGAAAATCAGAATATAAAAAAAAACCCAAAAATCGGCCACCGATTTTGACCGACTTTGATCGATTTTGACCAAAACAATTTTTTTACCGATAAGTGAAAAAATGTATCGGCTTACCACCGATAAGCGATATATCAATGATATATCGGCCGCCAAGGCCGATATTTACAACACTGGATATGGTATCAAGCCAGCCTTTTTTCTCCTAAATAATCTCCAAAAATCACGTCTCCTTCTCCCTTCTCCAATCTCACGGTCGGCAATCAATAAAAAAACCTACCCTAAAATTTGGTACTCATGGCTTCTAATTCTTCAAGCATTAAAGGTAACACGAATAAGCCCTCCAATCTTCCTCAAATATGTGATTATTTTAACAAGGGATCATGTAAGTTTGGTGATCGATGCAAGTATATACATGATTATAAAAATAGGTCAGGTCTAAATCCTAAGAATTCTTCCAGTATTACCTTGGGGCGTGGTTCTGTTTCACAGATTCATGCTTGTTTCATCTCTACATGGGCTCTACAAGCCCAATCAGGTTTCTATTATTCACGCATGGCCCATCAATTACACCATAAGCCACAACAGCCAATTACTTAACCGAGACCAACCCATTATGGCCTGGTCCATCAAAATCCACCCACACAGCTGACTCAATGTATTTTCATGGCCCAACAGCAACATCAGACCCTGGCCTAATATGTGGCTCACAAAATGCATTATAGTTTGTCGCATACCGGTCAAGGCGTACTCGGTCCCACTCTGGTTATTTATGCATCCCAGCCCACTACTCTACCAAGTGCGTTTAGCACTATGCCGCTACAAGACTTGATTTGGCACATGGATACGGGTGCCTCTTCTCATTTAAATTCTAGTACTAGTAATTTAAGTACCATTTTTAATCAACGTTTATTCCCATCTATACATGTTGGTGACGATAATTCCATTCCCGTTACTAACACCGGCCATAACATTATTCCTTCTCTTCATCGCCCACTTCATCTGCACAATGTTCTAGTTACCCCCAATATAATTAAAAATCTCTTTTCTATTCTTCAGTTTACTAGAGATAATAATTGTACTATCAAATTTAACGCGTTTGGTTTTTCTGTGAAGGATTTCCTGACTCGCCACATCCTCCTTCGATGTGATAGCTCGGGCGATCTCTATCGAGTGACCAAACCATCAACTTTACCTACCACTTTTCTCTTCATAAGTTCTTCCACGTGGCATCAACGCCTCGATCATTCGGGTGATGAAGTGCTACGTTCCCTTGTTTCTTGCCGTTTTATTTCATGTAACAAAGAAAAGGCTCTACATCTTTGTCATGCTTGCCAACTTGGCAAACATGTGAAGCTTCCTTTTCATAGTTCGGATTCTATTGTTGAAAATTGTTTTGATATCATTCATTCTCATTTATGGACATCTCTTATTGTTAGTTCTAGTGGTTTTAAATACCATGTCTTATTTCTTGATCATTTCTCTCATTATCTATGGATCTATCCTCTTCGTTCCAAATCTCACATGTTTGATAAATTTTTGCATTACCGTACTTATGTTAAAAATCAATTTAAATGCGAAATAAAAAGCTTTCAATGTGATCATGGTGGTGAGTTCGATAATAACCAACTCCACACCCTTTTTTGCCAAAAATGGCATTCAACTAAGATTCTCTTGCCCAAAAAGCTCCCAACAAAATGGCAAGGCCGAACGAATGATACACACTATCAATAATACCATTCGTACTCTTCTATTTCAAGCACATCTACCCCCCACCTTTTGGGTCGAGGCTCTTCACATGGAGACCTATCTACTAAACCTTCGTCCATCTACCGCAATCAACAACGAAGTCCCTTTTACACGCCTTTTTAACAAACAACCTGATTACTCCCGTTTATGAATAGTTGGGTGTCTATGCTACCCTCACCTTCACTCCCCCCACAAACTTGCCCTACGTGCCACTCCATGCATTTTTAAGCTATCCCGCTTACCATCGTGGTTTTCGATGTCTAGACCTCGAAACAAATAAAATCATTTTGTCTAGGCATGTCACCTGTGACAAAACCCAATTTCTTTATCGATCTATGACACCCTTCACCCCACCCTCTTATGAATTTCTTAACCCACCGCCTTCCCCCTCCTCACCTCTCTTGCATCAAATCACACGCCACACACTACTAATAATACCACTCCCTTACAAACCCAACATCCAGAAATCATTACTGTGCAACACATTCCCTAAAGCCTAACTCACCAATAATCTCCTATCATTCCCACACCAGCCCACTTATTTCCCCAGAGTCCAACATCGCATGTCCCATATCCTCAACAAACCACGCCAACCCAACATTCCGAACAAACTACGGCCAGTCCACAACCATTACATTTACACGAACAGTCCCAAGACCAACCTTCTCCTCAACCCGTTAATGCTCTACCGCGCACTAATCCCATGATCACACAGTCACAATCAGGCATTGTCAAACCCGTCGATCGATTATCCCTAAACACCTTTTCTATTTCTCCTATTCATAAAAATCCATCTGCCGCCTTAAAAGATCCATCTGCCGCCTTATAATGCGTTGGTTAAAAATGGCACTTGGTTACTTGTCCCAAGGCCTGCTAGTGTTAATATGGTTCGCTCTATGTGGTTATTAAAGCATAAGTTTCATGCTGATGGGACTTTGAGCCGTTATAAAGCTCGTTTGGTTGCTAACAGTAGTAGTCAGCAACTTGGTGTGTATTTTGATGAGACATTGAGTCTGGTTGTTAAACCGGATACTATTCACACGGTCCTTAGTCTTGTCGTGTCTCACTAGTGGCTGATACACCAACTTGATGTTAAGAATGCCTTTTTTAACGGTGATTTATCTGAGACTGTGTGTACATGCATCAACCTCCTAGTTTTGTTGACTCTCAGTACCCTCATCATGTTTGTCTTTTGCAGAGATCTTTGTATGGATTGAAACAAGCACCGTGTGCTTGGTTTCAGCGGTTTGCAGGTTATGCCACACGGGCTGGATTTTATCACATTCGCTATGATTCTTCCTTGTTTATATGTCGACAGGGTTCTCAAGTTGCTTATCTTCTCATTTATGTGGATGATATTATTCTTACCGCTTCATCTCTAGCATTACTTAAGCATATTATAGCTTCCTTACATAAGGAGTTTGACATGACTGACTCGGAGCACTTAATTATTTTCTTGGTATTTTTGCTGATCGTTCCAGTCTAGGATCCCACTTTATATCGCAGCCTTGCATGGGGGCTACAATATCTTACATTTACACGTCCAGATTTGTATTATGCTGTTGAGCATGTTTGCCTTTATATGCATGATCCGAGGGAGCCTCACTTTGCTGCTCTTAAGCGTATCTTGCGTTATGTTTGAGAAACTATGGACTTTGGTCTCCAGTTATATGCTTCCGCCACTACTTCTCTGGATGGTTATACTAATGCTGATTGGGCAGGTTGCCCCTTTACACGCAGGTCTACTTCAGGTTATTGTGTTTTTCTAGGTGATAATCTTTTGTCTTGGTCAGCTAAATGTCAGCACACCCTCTCTTGCTCCAGTGCCAAAGCTAAGTACCGTGGTGTTGCTAACGTTCTCGCAGAGACTGCATGGCTTCGCAATCTTCTTCGTGAGTTACATTCTCCTCTATTGACTGCCACTCTTGTTTACTGTGATAATATTAGTTCCGTTTATATGTCTGCCAATCCTGTCCAATATCAATGGACCAAACACATTGAGATCGACATTCACTTTGTTCGTGATATGGTTACCGCTGGTGAGGTTAGAGTTCTCCATGTACCTTCTTGCTACCAGTATGATGATATCTTCACCAAAGGTCTTCCTTCAGCTTTGTTTTGTTTGAATAATTTAGATCCAGTTTGAGCGTTAATCCTCCTCCCGCTCCAACTGCGGGGGCGTATTAGTCGATATATATTCTAGCTATCTATATTCTTTGTATTCGGCCCATTATACGTTTGTAGACCTAGCCCATGTTAGTTTCTAGAATTCTCCATGTATTATTATATATAGGGTTATTATTGATGAATGGAATCAAGTAAATTATTTACCTTCTAATAAAAATGTGGAAGAATTATGCGAAGTATGCGAATCCGACATTTTTTAAAAGTTGCATGATGAATATTGATACATAATGTGAACTATAATAATTGCACTGAACTATAAAAATTGCACGATGAACATTCTTGGGGCCTTCACATGCCTTTATTATGTCAGGATGGGGTCGTTGTTGCTTATGCTTGGAACCTGCTGTTGACACAACCAGGTGTGCTGAGCTTCTTAGTTATTGTTTGTGTTTTTGGTTTTTAGTTTCCTCAAAACAATTTATTCTCATCTCTTTTCTTAATGAACTTATCTTAGTGTTGTTAGAATTTGGTGAACATGCGGTGTTGTTAAACAATATATGTGCATAATTATCATGGAATTTCTATAGGACAGAAAATGAATAATATACTTTGTACATAATGAGTTGTCTTCTTAATTGCGCAGGCTTGCTCTGAAGGCATTTACTGATGAGAAGTGAATGTTTTTTCTTCATCTTGATGAGGATTATGGAGATGAGCCAATTGAGAAGAAGCATCGCGGCACATAAACCTCTACTGCGAGTCAGCAAGAAGATTTTAGTGAATTAAGAACTGTGTTAAATGTTCTAACATAATTGGAGAAAGAAGTTCCAGATGTCAATACATTTACTAATGAACGATTGGATTAGTCAAAGCAATCCTCATTACTTGCTAGATCTTCTAGTGAGACATTAGACGAGCCACCCAAAGATCATGGTTTTCACAGTTCTAGGGATATCCGATCAGGATCAGGGGGTGTAGTTGCGCCTAATCAGATTCCATTACTGTGATTGAGTTGTTTCTCCCCACTGTGTTTAGAGCAATGACATCGTTCGCATGCTAAGATTTTTGAAAATATTTTATCAAATGTCATAAACAATGTTGCTTTGAAACGCTTACTGGATGGTGATGTGCACTTGCTTCAGATTTTGCCATTTGCTTCAGTTATCAGCTTCAGTTTCATTAATTTGTTTGCCATTATAACTTGTGATATATCATAAAAACCTTTTTGAATATCTTTCATATAAGACATTATTAGTGATATCATGCTTGAAAAATGCAATCCTTCTATTCTATTCTAGGGTAAAATGGATGCCAAGTTTGAACAAAAATTAAACCATGGTACTATATGTTCTAAGCAGAACTAATTCAGTATTATGAGTTTATAACCACTTTACGATCTGTTACCACTTAGTAGAGTAGTTTCTTCCAAAACCACTTGACTAACTCAAGTTTATACAATAACCTGATTTTGTATATTGTAACAGAAGATGGAGTTCAAGATTAATATAGAATTATAATTCTTTTACTTTAATTTGGCATGTGCAATGCTCATGTCTCATTGTAGTAGTTTTTTTAATCATCGGAAGCACATATCACAAAACAGATGCACATAGGTGAAACAGGTTTCTAAAATTTGTTGAATGAGTGGATTTGAATTTGTTGTTATCTCAAATGGGTCAAAATTTTAAAGTATTACTCTATTTAGTTAATTTCGGAACGGGTCAAATCGGTCGAATGGCTTGAGAGTTGACCTGTACTATACTACCTAAAAGTGTTTGTAGTTACCGTTTCACCTTTACAAAAATTTACACATTTCAAAACCAAACTTAAGTTGAACTGTAACCTACCCATCTTGCACCTCTAATAAAAAGAGCGCTCATATGTTTTTTAATATTGGTGTTATAGACAGGGACGGAACCAGGGCCAAATATAACCGGGTGCACAAATTTTTTTGAACCGTAACTCTAGAAACACTTTTCGATGGACCGGATGCATTTAAGATACATTTAAAAAAAATTGATTTTTTTTTCCAAAAATAAACACTAAATCGAAAAAATTTATAGGGTTCCCGGGCACCCGCGGGAACCCCTTGGTTCCTTCCCTGGTTATAGAGCCAAACTATGTTCATTTAGGATGGGTTGCAGGCTAGAACGCCCCCTTAGGGTGCCCATGGACCGATCCTATGTTCATGGATTTCCTCCAAGATCTATAATTTAGACTTTTGAATGCCTAATTAAGTAATCAGACGCAAGTACTTGTGGAACTATAATTTTCAGCATTCTGGCTTCAATCACATAGCTCTTGGTCTGTCAGTACACCATATCACTTATTGATTCTTTGGAAATTCACACCTATCATTTCCTCTTTTTTTGCTAAAGTTATTATTTGTGAAATAGAACAACACATTTTTTGCACTCTTTGTTTACACAGTGACCAAATTTCTTTTTTCCCTTTACTGTTGTTATATATATGTAATAAATTTGTATATGATTATTTAGTTTTACATACTACTGTACCAAAACATATTAGCCAAAGAGAGGCAATTATAACAATACTAAGATATTATGTCTATTCGATAAGCTACATATTTTTATGTGAATATCTAAGTTTTAACAATAACGTTAATGGACAATACATGGGGAAATATTCTTGGGTCCGGTCTTTGCAAGAGTTAGACTTCAAACGCTCTTATTTCTCATGGAATCAAGTCAAAGATTTGTTACATGCGACGTAAAGAAGAACCGTCTGAAGTTAGACTTGAGGATCACTCTCCAATAGTTTAGGTAAGCTGTTAGTGGCACTTGGGTCATTTCAGCACCATAATTGTAACACCCCAATTCTAAAGGAACTAGATGCTACATAAACAAAACAAAAGTCTAAATCCAATTAATTCTCGAGTAAAGAAATAACATAAGTTGTCCCAATATTTCAAACTAAAAATAGCATTACAAAGTTCCGCTATGAATCTATTCTTGAGAAACTAAATAGGCCAAATAATATGTCTCTGTCACTCCATGCCACTTGTACCAGCTCTCAATCTCTAAGTCCCAAACCCTGAGTACATGCCGCATGGAAAGGAAATGCGACTGAGCGAAAAACTCAGTGCACGGATACAATAAAAGGAATACGAAACAAAAGAAGCATAGTTGATCATAACCAATTATTCAATAAAGGAATTCGAACGAAAGGTTTAACCAATAAATCTAGAATCACAACGATGACATATTAACGAGGTAAGTTCAATAGAGCAATTCAATACGTAAGTTCAATGGGTAAAGTTTCAATGGGGTAGAGCTCAATACAATATACAATAAATCAATAAGAGCCACAAGGGCTTCCACACGGGACTGCAGATCCACGTGTAGTAGCAATGGTGGATGAGGTGTTGGGCACTCGCCTCCATCCACAACAATATCAAAACAATATACCTATGGTCAACCAATACGCCACCTAAAAATCCATTATACCACCAACAATGAGGAGACTCCGTGGACTAATCACACCACCACAGATAGTGTCATGCCATTTGTGCCACAATGACGAGGCCATGATACATCCATGGCTAGTTAATAGCTCAAATACCCAAGTTTAAAGTCACAATATCAATCAATAAGATTCAATAACAATAGAGTCCAATGACAATGAAGCAATAACAATGAATGAAAGGAGTCATTATAACAATGAGGTACTTACAATATATCACAAAAAGATCATTAGAACAATGCAATAACGATGGATCAATCGTCAAGCAAAGGAACAATAGAAGTACTAACGAAAAATCCGTACGATCATATTCGCAAATAAAAGAATAAGATCAGATATCCGTACCTTACTTATCTTGATTCTAAAACAAATTCCGAACTTATGTTACCATCAAATGATCTACAAAAATTAGTCGACTACTAATTAATAATGAAAGAACTAATTATTATTATTTTGTGTTGATCATATAATCATTTATGATTTATCTCTTATATATCATTACTGGTTTGATTTACTATTCATTATTATCATATAAAACCCATGATAAAGAATTAGTTAACCCACTGATCATTTACATGACTAATAACTGATTTTGCTATTGTTTAACAATCAAATGTGCATCTAAAGTTATAGACCTTGCGGTATTTTATATTTGACTACACGGGTACCCCTGCATAGCAACGGGAATTTCTAGTGACAGACAATTAACGATATGCGATATTGTGATAAGTATTTTGGGTAACATGAAAAATAGAACGTGAAAAAATTAAAATGTATTTGTAAATGATTGTAACATGCGATAACTCATTACTTACTCAACAAACATTATATAACATACGAGCTTTGTGTTAGTAGGGTGTTTGGCACTGATTTTAAAAAGTGATTATAGAAATGTTACACTTTTCCCCATTCTTACAATATGGAACCTCAATTTTGAGCACTCGCTAAAAAAACAATTTACTACCATGGGTCCATATTTAATTTTACCAGTGACCTCTAAAATACAGAAAAGTAGTTATTAGCATGGTGATAACCAATGTCAACAGATATTTTGTGGAAGATATATAACCATTTTGAATATTATTTGATGTAAATGATCAAAGGCTATTCAAAATATCTTGAGTTGATACTCACCAATTTAGAAATCATATTATCATACACATAAACTTACTCATCTCACATAGAATTCTTAAATTTACCGAATGCTATTTTCGTATCCAAATCTAAATATCCAGATTGACTTTCGCACACCAATTTCGAGATAGTGAGAGTTTTGCATTTCAACCATTCAACCTCTTGGAAGAAATTTGATTGAATGTTAAATGAAAGGGAAAATTTATTTTTAATTATCTTCTTTAGTTATGTGGACAATTTTCTTAAGACGGAAGGGAATATTACTTTATTATAGGACAGACATATAATGTATGTATGTTGACAAAATTCTAAATACTAATAGTAACAAAAAATGGTTCATTTTAAAAAAGTTTTAATTCGGCTAATGATTTATTAGTATAAATTATTAACTATTAGTAACTAATAAGTAATGACAATAAAGGAAATTTATTAGAACTTTTAATCAAATATGCCACTGTATTTGAGTCAATTGTACGAATATGGTCTATTTTTTATTGAAACAATTAATGTTAAGAGGTCACCTGACAAACATTATTAGTGGAATTGTACGGTCCAAATTATATAAAAAATCATTCATGAAATCATGAACCTTGTTAAATCTCTGATACGAATGCATCATATAGTCTAAACAATACTCAATTAAACTATATATTATATGTTGAAATGGCATAACAAAATTAACTTATTATAATAGACAAAGATCAAACATAATGTAAAACAAGAATAAAATTAAAAACGGATGCATGATTGTTCAATCTATTAAACACATGGGTCTTCATAGTGGATTCAATTCTTCTTGACCTTTGATCAATCAGCTTCCTTTTTGTGCTTGACTATACATCCTCCCCACACCATCTCCCTCACGTTTCTTGGTTGAACTCTTATATTGAGGTGTACTTGCGGTGCTTTTCAAATGATCGAACATTTACTAACTTACACATAGGATGTAAGGTCATTAAAAAGTTGACAATGGTTTTAGTTAATAATATGCAAGATCATTTTTTATGATACTACTATTATGGACTTACTTAAGGTCCATGAGTTTGAAGTTTCATTTTTCCTCGGTGTAGTGTTTAAATCGTAGTTGGCACATTCAAGTTCTTATTGTATCCCGTTCACATGCTAGCATTACAAATTTTCGTGTTACATTCATAATGGTAGAAAGTGTGATCATAAAATGTTTAAAGCTTCAGTTTCACCTTTCCAATATCTTCTTAAAGGTTTGATATTACCATGAAATATTCACATTATTGTCAGTCATGCTATTAACGCTTAGACGCATTCCGTTCAGCACAATGCAATAAGAAGGTTGCAAGATCATTTCTGCAATACAGTCATGCTAGAATTAGTAGACACACTCAAACACTCCTTTACATTTTGGCGCCTTGTAAAATTTCAAAATAAACATATGAACATAATCAAAGACTTGAAAAAAATATAGAGAAGATGTTTCGAATTTCCATTACAATTTTTTTTAGAGAATGAATTCCATAACAAAATGGTATGTATTGATATATTAATGATTTTACTTCTCCTCCAATTATGATCAATCTCGAGATCGATCACTTTGGAGTCTGCTGTGAATGGGGACTCACGCTTTCATGAATCATGGCTTTTATAAGCGTCGTTAACATAATTCTCCCCACATGTATTAATAGAAGAGATTGTAAATTGTCGAAAAATAATTGTTATGCATTTCAAAGAATGAGTTGAATAACAAAGAAAATAAGCGAATCACACTTTAATACATACCCAAAATAAAACGCAGTTAAATTACTACGAGGACCAGGACCAGGACCAGGACCAGGACCAGGACCAGGACCAGGACCAGGACCAGGACCAGGAATTGAATTGTGGGGGGGGGGGGGGGGGGGGGGGGAATTGTTTATTTGGCAATAGCAAACAAAATACGCAAAAAAAACTAGGATCGAATGAAAAAAACGAGTATTGTCAGGACTTTAGTGGTTTTAAAGTGTTAATTGTTGGATTTTGGTGTGGTGAGTGATGGACATTGAGTTTTGAGTTAGGGGCCATTTTTTTTTTTTTTTTCTTAAAAAAAAAAAACTCTCAAAATTGATGTGAAACTACACTTTAATCTCATCCCCCCCCCCCCCTCCCCCCCCCCCCCCCCCACCCCCCCCCCCCCCCCCCCCCCCTCCGCCCCCTCTCCCCCCACCCCCCCGCCCCGCCCCCCCCCCTCCCCAAAACCCCAAACTTGGATCGCCCCTGATTACCACACCAAAATTATATTCAATGTTAAGAAAAAATATTCAATTACATATTTCAAACATGGTGTTATTTATGGTTATAAACATAGTGAATAAAGTGATGATATTGTAAATATATAGTCTTAAAAACCATTCAATATGGTCAACAAAGATTCTTTGTATGTAACCCCTGACAAATTTATATCGACATATAAGTTCCAACCGTGTATATGTGATTTTAAAGAATTTTTAAATAGAAACTGAATTATTATTCCGGTCGATTATGTATTAAACACTTTTTAAATTAGTTTCAACTATTCAACATTTTCAACAATTCAAAAATTCAAGAAAACGGGCTACACACTTTATAATGTAGAATAGTATGATACGATCGGATTTTGTTTCAAATGGTTTAGCAGACACGTATTCATTTTTATCATATAATAAACTTGGAGTTTTCAAAAATAACTTAAGACACCTGATTAGCAAATTTTAAGACCCAAAAACATGCAATGCGTAGTTGTGTGATCTATAACTTATATTGTCTGATCTTAGCATGGAATCAAGAATGAACAAATATAAAACTCATGCGTGACATATGATCCTTATGCAAATACGACACAAGAATTACCTCTGATCCGAACGAGCACGATTTGAGAGCGATAATGAAAACGAGCAGTAGCAATCAAACCCCAACACGTACAGACATGAACATCATCATCATCATCGAACCCAAGAACCCACATGTATACGAACGATGAACAAAACTTACGCCTTATTCTCGAACGACAGCCGCATGTGCAACCAACTAGCAACCTTTAAACCGAACACGAGCCCGGTCGAATTATATTAAAAAGGTACAGTAGATCACCTCCAACACAACTAAAGTCATGCGTGATCAATATAACCCTTTAATCTGTTTTGAAAATAGGATAATTAGGTGATTAATTAAGGCTAAACTTTCTGTATTGATTATTCCTTTGGACCGACGGGAAGCCTATGGTGTATTAATTTTCTTTGTTAACTTTCATTTATTTTATATGATATAGCTTTATTTATAAAATAAAATTGTCAAATACTTATATATTTACTTTTTATAACTGATCATAATTGACCAAGTCATATTGACAATTTCTCAAATATGTAAAACGGTTTGTACTTGCCTTTTGTTTTCCTTCATAACCGACTTGCAAAACAAAAGGCCATAGCAAATAATTAATACTTGATCAAAAATTAAGTTTGCTAGGTGATTTCTTTCCAAACGCCATACTTGCTCTACTTATGGATGCAAAATATTTATTACAAAATATCTCATTAGAATAGCAAATCAGGTATTATTTACATCCCAAACTTACTAATATATCTATGTCGTTAAGTTATTTTCAGGGTATTATACTAACACAGATTTGAGATCCCAAAGATCCATCATACTCTGAAGACTCAATGAACCCATACCATCCATCCATCCTATTTTCATTCAACGGTTGAGATCAAATGACAAATCCCACTCACCATCCACATCAAGGGCAAAAACGTAACTATGTAAGCCAAAATTTTACACACACATTATTTTTTCCAAAAAAAAACACATACCGTTCTCTCCCAACCCACCCACCTTCTACCAGCGATGGAAACTTAAAAATCATAAAAATGACACAATTAACAGATCGTTAATCGATCATAACATATCGTTAGTCGTTAATCGATCATAAGGAATTTAAACAAAATTGAAACCCTTAAAAATCAGCTACAAAAAATCACAAACGATTCGTGAAAATTGTAGCTGATTTAAACATTTTCTACAAGGTTCATGATAGTATTTGTTCCTGTGGTAGGATATTAATCATTTTATTTTTCATTCATTCATATGTTTTCTATAAGTATTATTATGTGTTTTTTGTTTATTTAAAAAAAGGTATTATGTGGAAGGAAATGTAACAATGTTGAGTTAATTTTAGTCCATTATTGTTGACTGAATTGAAGGGCCTGGTGCTATGTTCATTTTGTTTTGTGAGTTTGTTTTCATGGGGTCTGTTTGTTTGTGTAGTCCCATGTCTTTATTTGTTTTTCTTTGTTTTGTGGGTAATGCTTGCTCTTGTGGGCTTGTTGCTTTTTTTCGTGGTTCTGTGCTCCGATAATCTTGGTTGTAATAGTTTACTCGTTGTTATTTTTCATTATTTTGTTTCTTGTTGACTTTAAAAAAAACAATGTTGAGTAATGGTCGTAGACTGAGCTTACGATTCGCTTACATGCTTTTATTACAATTAGTTATTTGTCATACTTTTGGTGAAATGGTTAATGTCATACTTTTGAAACGTGTTGAACATTGTTGTGATTACTCTAATGTATATACGTATTTCGAAAATGTTGATAACCGACAATGGTGAGCCTTCATGTTCAGTGGCTAGTGGCTGTCATTTAACCTGTGTTTTGGTTATTGTTTGTTTAAGTGGCTAATGATATTCAAATTTAGTTAGTTTAGATATGGGAATTTGTATGTGCTTTAAATGGTGGCTCACTATTGATGGTAAAAATTTGTTATTTATGGAATCTTCAATTAAATGATATATAGGTCGGAAACGGATATGAGTGGCATGCATTGAACATTGTTGTGATGATTTGTTTATGACCATATATGAGTTTCATATTTGCTGAGATTAGGATTTCCGCGCAGAATTGAAACTGTGTATCTTTTAATCTTTATAATATATCATCGTTCATATACAATTAAGATGTGGACGTTTGCTTAGTTAGTTTCTCAATGGAGGCTCAACTGTTAATGAGATAGTTTAAATGAGGTTGAATATGGACTGACATATAGGTTTGTGTATCCTGTTTGGGTCAAGTTTCTTACCTCGGTTGTAATACTTTGTAGATGTAGGGGTTTCCGAGTAGTGTGACTCCTATTACATTCCTTTTCAGACATGGGATTTATTGCAAGTTTGAAATATGTTATTGCTCATAGGAAGTACTGTATGAAGTTTTTTGGGAATGTTTTAAACTTTTAATGGTTTTGATCTTTTTTCTAGGGACTTTCAACATACATAAAATGATGTTCTCAACATAAGTACAAGTTTATAGTCATTTTGATTTTAAGTTTGTTTTGAAAAATCATTCATGTGTATTTGTTTCACTAGGCTCTTTTAAGTGCCGTATTTGTGTACCGAGTCTGCTATGAACTGTTATCCATCTAACAAGTTGTCGTCATAATGTCCGATTTTCCTCACATTGTAGTGGTTTTTGAGGGATTTAACTGGAATGCTTAGAGGTGTCATGTACACATTCTATCATGTATGATGTTATGCGCATTGTAGATCATCTTTGTTTATACATGGACATTTCCGGGGACAAAAATGCATGCATTTGGTTGGTATACTTTTGTGTATAAAATCAACCAGTAAATCACATGCAATATATGTTAGTTGTGAGTAGTTTGTGCAATTCTATTTTGAGTTGTGTTTTCATCTAAAAAAATTGATGACATTTGCTCTGTTTTGTAATAAAACATGATTCTGAACAAAAATCACATGTGATTCTGTAACAGATTCTATTAGCTCACAGAGACCAACTTTATCCATCTGAGAGTAAAAAGAATTCTCCAAAAGTTTCACAAATCAAGGGTCACGGTAGTCAATTTTATGATGTGCTTCGAATCAACAATGTATAGGCAAGAAGTATATTGCAAAACTAGCGAGAATTGTTGTTAATGAACAAGCGACGCATATTGATGCATGTGAACGAGCGACGAGAATTGATGCAGCTCGACAAGCGACCAAACCCTTCTTGAATATCATACTTTGTTTAGATTTGAATTTTCCATATCATACTTTCTTTAGATTTGGTTTTTTCTTTATTTATGTTGCATCGATGGAAATGTGTTATGTGGATCTTAATTCAACTATATATAATTGAATACATTTTGTTTCATGTTCTAGCAAATTTGGTATTTTTAACTGAATAAAAAAAAATAAGTTGTAAACTTGTACAACTTTATACAAAAACATATATGATTCATAACTAAATCACATGTGATTTGTTCTCAAATATGTGATTTGTTCTCAAATCACATTATACAAAAACATATGTGATTCATAACTAAATCACATGTGATTTGTTCTCAAATCACATGTGATTTTATTAAATCATATGTGATTTTCTCAAATCAAATGTGATTTTCTAAAATCACATGTGATTTGTTCACAAATTACATACTGTGATTTGTTCACAAATTACATACTGTGATTTGTTCACAAATTACATACTGTGATTTGAGACAAATCACATGTGATTTAAGAACAAATCACATGTGATTTGAGAACTGATTTGAGAACAAATCAGATTTGTAAACATCTCATATGTCTAAAACTTTCCCATTTATAACATTTAGCAAAAAAATAAAATAAGAATACAAATGTTAAGTAATTAACAAAATAGGAGGTAAAATCCATTTCATACTTATAATGAGATAATATTATCAGTTTTACAAAAAAATCTAAACTTATCCAAAAGGCAAACTAAAAACATAAACAAACTACAACCATCAGTTAACTACGGATACTACCATCAGTTTCCCAAAAGACTACCATTCACAATCCCTTACGACCCATTAGTTTTATCCACATCACTCACTCTTCACTGAATCAACCTCTTCCGTTAGTATTATTTTAAGATTGTACTAATAAAAAAAATAAACATTGTAATTAAAAGCCGAGTATCCGCGTCTAGCTGCACGGTGTGTGCCTAAAAAAAGTTCGTTTACGTCATTATGCTTTTGTCATTTTTTTTAACAAGCTGCTTTTGCCAATCAACTACAAGGAAAATAAAGCACATATATAATACTTGGAACGAAATGCTATTATCTAAAATAACTATGTCCATTTTAGTAGTTTATATTTTTTTAATAAGTCAAATTTTATATTTCTTTTTAATAAGTCAAAATATTTTATCCTAAAATAATTATGTCAATTTTAGTAGTTTATATTTCTTTTTTAAAGTCAAATCTCACTTTCTAATTTTAGTTTTAAAGTCAACTTTTCATATATGAATTTACGATAGATATAGAACATAGATTTACGATATATAAACATTGCAAATTATTTTATTGTTGCCATTTAAATGTAAATGACACATAAGTTAATGCGCATATCATAGCATCGGACATTCTTAGCGGCAAATAATTAGGGTTACGTGTAACATTCAAAATAGAACGTTGAAAAGATCATCTTGTAATTTCAAACGGTTGTAACATGTGAGCATTCAACTATAGCAAACTATCTACATATGGTTACTATTTTTCATTTATAACTCATGCATTTTTTATCACTACAACTATCTACCGTTATAAAATTTCATTGCTATGCACGAGTACTATCTATCTATATTCTATTTAATATAATCAAACACACTTTTTATCGACCATCTAATAAAGTTTTTCCTAAAATAACTAATCTTATTAGCATTCGAGGTGGAAAGAGTTGACATTGTATGCATTATGTTTTAGACATTCCATAATTAAAACTGTCATTCAAATATTGTTACACTCGATTATATTGGCATAAATTTGGCAAGGATCACATACAAGGAATATTTGTTAACGATAATGAAATGGTTTTTCAAGACAATATATTTACAATGTCAACACAATCATCACTTTGACTATATTTTTTAAACAAACCCTGTAATAACTTTAGAAAGTAACTAATTATCAACTATTCATCCCAATATGTGTATGCAAGAGATTTCCATGATTAACAATACAATGTAAGGTTGCATACATGGTTTCAATAGCCATTATATAAGGTTTCATACGTCATATTCCAGTGGTGGGGCTCAAAAGCGGCTTCATCTCGGATCAATGTAGTGACGTGAAATAGAATAGATGTCAAGCTTTGCATGCATTCATGGACCAATATAATGATATCCTGATATCATGTGAAGCTAGTGGGCTACTAATCATTGAAATATGAAAATGAAGTTATGGCCAGGATGGTAGCTATTTTCTTTAGTTTCCATAGCTCGTACGTAATAAGCTAAATAACTACAAGAGCATGGATAGGAAGGGGATGTACCCGTATGTAAAGAAAAGTAGGATAAAGATTTATAAGATCATTGTCATTTGCCATCTACATTTCACATACAAAATAAGAAAACAAAAAGAGTTCTAACCACAAGAGCATTTGACATTTGCATGTTACAAAGCATGGAAAACATGCTTTATAAGACGATCGGCATTAAAAAGACGAAAGAAAGAAAAATATGATTTCTAACCTCAAGAGTATGATCCACATTTGTTTCGTTTTTGATATCCTTCATTTTATTCTTTCTTTCTAGTATACACGAAAATGGCTAATGAATTAAGATGGGTTTATAGCTAACACATGGTTGTTTATATAGGTCTTTCTAGTGGGTAAAGAAAAAGAATTGTCAAACATTCCTTTGTTACACAAACTACATGCGTGTAAATAATTTGTAGTATAATTTAGTTGAAAAAAAAAAGAGATCATTCTAAAGAAAATACCATGCGTGCATATGACTTTTCAACATTATGTGTTTTGAATTTAAAACATTAAACATTATTACATTAAACATTATTATCATAATGATGTAGTAGTAATTAGTTATAGCATTGCTTAAAACACCAACCTTACCAGACGTGTATATACTGAACATTCAACCTTACCTTGCTTAAAACATTAAACATTAGTTCCTTAAATAAATTAAATTAAGTTTTCAACATTCAACCTACATGACATTAAACTTTCTCCAGGCATGCATTCAACTTTCAAACATTCCTAAATTAGATTTTTCAACTTTTCTAGTTTCCAAAATTATTAGTCAACTTAATTAAAAGGTCTTCGAAATTACATTCTTTTCTAGTTTGTCCGAAATTAAATTCTCTTCTAGTTTTCCGAAATTATAATTATTAATTAAAAGGTTTCCGAAATTACATTCTTTTCTAGTTTTATAGATTTCTAGTTTTCTAGTTTTCTACTTTTCAACATTTAGGTAAATCTCCTTTATAAGGAGTATAGATAATGAGATAATATTATCAGTTTTACAAAACAAATCTAAACTTATCCAAAAAGCAAACTAAAAACATAAACAAACTACAACCATCAGTTAACTACGGATACTACCATCAATTTCCCCAAAAGACTACCATTCGCAATCCCTTACGACCCATTAGTTTTATCCATATCACTCGCTCTTCACTGAATCAACCTCTTTTGATTTTGGTTTAACAGGAGTCTTGGGATTAGGCTTCAGATCGACAGTCTTCTTAGTTGCTTCCTTTGCAGCCTTTAAATTCAGTTTAAGCTTATGCCCAACAGGTTTATTTTTTACAGATCCACCTGCATCAAACCACAAGCTAAATGTTAATAAACCTAAAATGTCAATAAACGCAACAGAATAACAATATTCTACAACTTTAGCTGCAACAAAACTATATATTTAATCTAATTTATCAACATTAATAACACATACTTGGTAATACCAATGAGTACTCAAGACATCAATAACACATACATATTAGCAACAATAAGAACACCAGACACCGTCTTAAACTGTGTATTCTTCTGATGGGTTAAATATCATCATTTCTGAGAAAAGAATTTCATTTAGGACAATTGTAAGCCAAGGAAGCTTATGTGACAGGCCATGTATTACACGCAATTGACAGTCATTAAGATAGGTTACGCTTTCAGCTAGATAAAATAGTTACGGAATAACGAGCTAAACTGGTGCATTTGTATATAAGACGACTAAATGGAAAACTACACATTATGTGTTGTCCTCTCTTTCTTGTCCACGTAAGGCTCACACTTGAACTTATAGAAGCTATGTTCGAACTTTTCTTTGTTAAAATGGTTAGCTACTTGGGTTCTAAGTCACTTCAAGATGTAATGTTAAAATATAAGGCAGTACAATAGCATATAAAATAGGTAATGGGAGCGCTAAGGTATCATGAAAATAATGTTCAGTAATCAGACTGCATAGATATTGCTCCAAACTTGTTATTTGCTAGCAAACCAATGATAGGAGGTACCAGGTAGATTGTCACTTTAATTGTAGCGTAACATACTAACATGTTTTCAATTCAACTAGCTTTCATATTATACAACAAATGGAGAAAAACTAAATATTATGCAGTTGTATAGTAGTTTCGCCCCTGCTTCTAGGCCAAATTAAAGGTTGCAAAGTCTTCTCATCATGGTAATGCGTATTTAGGTGGGATAATGACAAAGTTTTAGATACGCGTTTGATTTAGTTGATCACGACAACACCTCATCATGATCGGCAAATTCTCCTATGGGTGTTAAAATTGTCTTCTGAATTCATTCCGTGTTAGTTTGCTCATCACCATAGTATGACCTCATTATTTGCATTCTTTAAAATATTTCAAACCCAAGTGCAACTTTTTCTTCACTTTTTACAAAAGTAAAAATACTGTCATGTAGTTCAACGTATAATGTAGTGAAACAAGTAGATGTGGTAAAGTCAAACCATTTACTTATTAACACGTTAAAGACTTCAATCAAACGCACCAATAAGCCTCCAACTGATTAACTACAACAAAACTACTAATTATCAACATCAAAACTATTTAACAAAATATCAACCTGGGTACTACTACTTAAATCAACAAATACTCTCACATGCTATTTTTCATCAAAACTACTTCAATTAACCATCATTATATGCTACATACAAAACATTTATGTGGCACCCCGACAGATTCAGATTTCTCTTTTCATTAAGAAAAAGTATGTACCGCGAAATTTGCAAATTTTACCGTTAATCTCAACAAGAAGTCATTCTATGATCGTCATGCATTACTCCCTGTCATGAAAAGTCTAATTAGCACGCGAATATCACCATTATTACTCTTGTGTCTAAAAGGATATTTTAGAACGTGTAACGATAAAAACCATACTTATTACACAATTGTGAAACGAGGCCATTTACTTGTATCACTTTATAAAACCACCTACATTCAATTTAATAACCATGACAACCTTTAATCGAATTCAAAGGAAATATATATCTACATACATATAAAAACAAATAACTGATAATGTTAAAAACACCATCATCATTCACACTTACACACACTACCCTACTAGTTTTTCTCATTTCTTTTCAAACCCCACAAGAAATGGGTACGTCTCATCACTTGGTACCTTTCTCTCATTCACATGCCAATACCTGATCCAAATTACCAAATGAAGTCAAAGATAGCAGGCATTCTTAATAGTGTCATGAGGACAATGACACCAATAGTTTTACAAAACATAATCATGACTAGATTCCCTAATAGTATATATCAATAATATCATATCTCATGCAAATGAAAAGTTTCAGTAACCTAGTGAAAACATTGTGTATAAATGAGGAACGTTGCATGCACTCTTTTTAAGCACCACTAAATATTGAAAATGAGAAGTAGGCAATACGGTTCGAGTTCGAGTTTCATCGAGGGCAAGAGCCAAAGGGACGTCGGGTTAAAAGGAGTAGCAACCAAGTGTGGTTCGAGCTTCTTACCATCGTCACTTTCCTCATCTAGCAAGCTTGGACCTTTGTAAGTCGTTCTGGTAGCTTAACATTCATCATGCTATGTCATTTACCCTTGTAAAAACCAAAGCACGTCTGGCTTGGCAAGCTAGCTGAAAGCCTCGGTTTTTGCGTGACTAACACACGACACATAGCCCATGCGTAGGTATTATGTATGCACGCGTGCAAAGACCTTGTCATGCTATGCCTAAGATAAAACGCGACGTATAATAGGACTTGTAGACAACATATCATGCGTGAAAACAAGCAACGACTCAAAGACATTTGCGTTAACTTTAAACACAATTATAATACAAAATGTTGGCACTAAGGACGAGTAGAAACTAGGGTTTTCATATAACTTGCTCGATGATTCGCACCATGACCCCATGATACCTTGGCACAGTTTGCATCACGAGACCCAACTCATGTTGCACGCAAGCGAGCCATGGCAAGCTGTGCATTCTGCAAGGGATGAGAAGGTTGTCCTTGTGTCTCGAGATTAGGTCTTCTCGTTGCTAACCATGCAAGTCGTAAACATGCAAAATAGATAGAAACTATTATATATATATATATATATATATATATATATATATATATATATATATATATATATATGTATATATATATATATATGTATA
>BQNB010015847.1:5756-72559 GCA_026074375.1 Tanacetum coccineum
GAGAAAAAGAAATATTTTTGTTTACCGAATTATCAACAAACTTAGGGTAACTCTCTTAAGTAAAATAAATTTTACAAAAGAGGTGCGCCTTTTTCGTAAGTGACACAAACGGTAAAATTTTTGAATCTTTAGTTCGAGAACTTATTGATGGATAATACCTCAATTGAAGGTATTATTTGTTGGTGTTCTTTTACCAACTTTGTAACTTTTTATATTCACAAAAAGAAAAGAAAAATATTTTTTACTTTTTGTATTTTTATATATATTTTTTATTTTTGATTAAAAGCGTAACTTTCGAAGATGAAAGGTTCTCCAAATCACGATCGACAAATTACAAACGAAGGAATCTTAATCACAAATCCCCGGCAGCGGCGCCAAAAACTTGATACACGTATAACGATATAAGTATAGAAAATTACCAAACTACCCTTGAGGACAAAGGAAGAAAGGAAAATTCTCACAATTATATATAATAATACGTATATTTACCGGTAAGTGATTACCGGGTCGTATTCCTCAAAGATTTATGAAATTGAGACCACGTTTGTTATTTGGACAATGATTTGAATTGGTTTAAAGATGATTTATTTTCTAAAATCCTAAAAGTGAGCAAATTAAAGGACAATTAAACCTAACTTTAATAACGGGAAATTAAGCTTTAACTAAAAACGCAAAACGGGAACCCTAAATGGTGATTAAAAACCCTAAATTTCCAAAATTAAACCTAGAATAAATTTTTCACTTTTAATAGACTCTAATTGACTAAAAAGTAAGTTTAAAGAAAATTAGAACAAAAACGGAGTTGAATTGGGCTTAAAAATACGAAAAACGTGAACGGAAACGAATCCCGTTCTTTAAAAATTGAGATTTTGCACTTGGTGAGGGTGGTAGAGGTCCCGGGTTCGAGCCTTGCTCACCCGGGGCTTCCCACTTTCCTAAGTGTTTTAATTTTTTCTATTTTTTTATAACTTTTTAAAACTCTTAAAAATAAGCAACTTTTGCAAAACAACTATTTTTATAAACCAAAAATAAGCTAAGAAATAAGCTAAATAAGACAGAATTGCTTAAACTATACTAAACTAATAAAAAGCTAACTATTGGCATTGTTAAACTCAAATGGAAACAGCTAAATTAAGCTACGGCTTATTTATAGTAAAAGGAAATGAAAAGGGGATAAAAGGGTAATGGAAAGAAGAGATGACGGATGAGCTAATGTAGCAAACTAGTTAAGTATATGTGTGTGTGAAGGCAAGGTCGTGGGTTCGAGTCCCAGGCCTTGCTTTTTATTATTTTTTATTTTGGAAAAGTTTAAAAACAAACTTGTAGAGAAGCTGAAAATAAGAACTTTTAATAAAATAAACTTTTTATGAAATTCCCTAAATAAGCTAAAAATCAGCTTATAAGACAGAAAAATACTAAACTTTCCTTTTTAGATTTTATATAAAACTTAAGAACTTGAAAACATGAAATAAGCTAAACCTAAGACTTAATAAGCTACTTTTATACTTAACTTAACCTATAGCTGATTTGAAAAGAAGATAAGCACAGATTAATAAGCAATAAGCAGAAAAACACTAATAAGCACTTAATAATATTTCTACCATACAAGACTCAAAGAGACAACTTTGGGCTTAATTTCTAGAATGCAAATGAACACTTGAGAAAATCTAGCTTATACCTATTTGAACTTAGACCTAAGGGCTACTAGAAAAAACTTTTGAAAAGAACTTTTAACAACAAGGACTTATTGAGAAGAGCTTGTGAAAATAGACAGCATAAGTCATTATTCAATGACTTTGCTTTTTGAAAATTAAAAGAAGAATTGCTCTTTTTAAGAGCAAAAACAGATAATCTAAAGAGCTTTATATTAAACACATTTATGAAAACAGAAGTAACTATACCCTAAATCTATTTATAATCCAAATATCAAAACCTACAAACCAAATTAACCATTTGAAAATTAATCATGAAAACAGTTATTTGTCTTTTTAAACTGCTGGTGTAGTTTGCATAGAAAACACTCAAATCTAACATGGACAAAATGCAGGGCAAAGACTCAGATTCCTACACTTTTGAGACAACAAATAAAGAACAAAGGAGGCTTTAGACAATCACTAGAATCTACTCAAGCTTAAAATCCAAGTGACACTTGACAGATTAAGACTTATGTTAAATCTACTAATGAAAACTTGTTTGAAACTATCAGCTTAAAAAAACTATATTTCTAACAGGGGGACTTATTTAAGAGATTAAAATCAAAAAGTCAAAAGAACCATATTGTTAGTCACTAGCAGTACATTGTGGTTAGTACGCTATGCCAAACCCTCCCTTAAACTTGATAATTTCATTTATAACTTATGGTAAAGAGATCTAGTGATTAAAAAACTTCAATACCCAAATATTGAACAGTTTCTAACAACTTAATAACCGATTATCATTAAGCAAATAAGCCAGAAAAACAATATGCTACTTGTTATGCTAACCATTTTTAGTTTTTGATTTTTACGCAAAAGTAAAGAAAACTAAGTTAAGCTATTGATTTGAATTTAAGATACTTAACATACTTGATAAGCTATAACAAGGGAATTAAGCCACGATTAAGCAAAGTAATAAGCAAATGCAATTGATTAAGTAAGAACTTGAGATTTTAAATTACACTTACAAAAACCTTAGTTAAACAAAGGCAACAATTGCTTCAAGGAGCCTATTCTATAGATCTAGCTTATCACAAGGAATTGCTAGTAAAGTCCAAAAGCTCTTCCAGGTTAAGCTTATATCCAAATGCTTCAGATTCCATTAGCTAGGTATTTAACTAATTTTGATGTTTTATGTTGATTAAAGGATTTTTGAGGTCAAATCTAAGTTAGAGACTTAGATGAAGCTTATGATGAGCTTGTAAGAGCTTATAAATGTGACGCTTATTAAGTGAGGTTTATAGAAAAGTGAGCTTGAGAAAAGAATTGTGAAAACATGGAAAAAACCTTGATTCTTATTAATGAAAAGCTGAATAACTATACTTGAAATCGAAACTTACATTATCAAGATTAAACTAAGACATTTTGAAAAGAAAATACAAAATAAGCTAAAAATTCTAAAAACTAGCTCTCTGGTTTCACAAGGATGAGGTCTTGTATATATAGCCTGAGAGGAAGCTTCTAGGTTCCTAAATCTGTTAGACGCTCCCTTTGATCATAGCCCTTGATTCTTCCCTCATCATTGGATCCTCATATGTGGCCATTGGATCAATTAGGTAAGCACACGGATTGCCAACGTGGCATTCTGTGTGTCAGACCTCCATGCTTCTTTTGCACTTGTTTTAGTGCAAAAAGTTGCTCCTTGGTGTGTTTCTTGTCAGTCCCACGTGTCACTCCTTTTGGGTTTCAACCAATGAGGACCTTGGATGACGTCAAACTCTGCCATGTCATTCCTTATTATTGATTAGCGACGCCACACTAGCAATTTTGATTTACCCTCCATTTTAAGCACGGGATTAAAGGAAAGAGATGATGAACAGTAATTTTCTTTTACCCGCGTAATTCAAATGAGAGGGGTGGGTGTTTGACTCGGGTATTTTGGGCTTTGACTTGGGTATTAGGGGTTTGGGCTTGGTTATATAAATAGGTTATATAAGATAACGAGTGTTAACTTTTATTAATAGAAAGTTAACCGTTAGGGCTTTAAGGGTTATTTGTGAAATATGTTTAACAATGAGGGGCTGTTTTAGGAATTTTTAGGTTTTGTCATTTAGTGAGTTGACTTTGGTTGACCAAGGGTTGACTGGAGTTGACTTTTGACTCTTCTTGCTATCAAATCCCTGGCTTTTGTACACTCTTTCCTATCTCTTGCACTCTTTCCCGTCTCTTGCACTCTTTTCCGTCTCGTGCTTGGTTTTGTCCGGTTTTTGACCGTTTTCTTGTGATATTTGCATTATCCGTACCTACACAATCACAAAGACAAAACAAGCAATATACAAGCATTTTATGCAGAATTTTTATCTTTTTAGCGGAATTTTTTGTTATAGAAAGGATATATGTTTTTCACATAATCAAAATTCCCCAATACTAGCGATTGTGTGTCCTCATAGCACTTTTTTATGCTTTTAAAACCAAATACCTCAAAAACTTCCACTAAATCTCTTGAAAGTAGGAAAGAATTTTGTAGTGTGAGTTTAGTTTCACAAGCTTATAAAACCCATTTTTCCTATTTTTAATATTTTTTTTATAAACTTAGAATATTTCAACTTTCGTTATTTCCATAACTGTTAGGGATCATAGAACAAGATGCATTTCGATCCGAGAATGCCCCAAAAAGGATAAATTCATCGTCCCCGACTTTTCACTTGCTCCAAACAAAGCTTATAACGAAATCACAAGCTTAATCTCAGTAAAGATGCTAAAACACTACTCATATTTGCAACTTGTGAACTTTTTACTCCCGACATTTACTATATCTTAAGTTAATGTGCTATTTTGAATTTCAACCATGGATCAACGTTTTACAAAATACTATGCTTCACGTTCCACCCAAGAATAATGAGTTTGAAGGCGAGATCATCCCATGTAGCAATTTTGTCTCGGCACATCCCAACCTTGCGGCTAAGTGACAGTTTTTTGACACCCCACATAGACTAGTTCGGATATCAGAACCTTAGATTTCAAAACTCTCAGGCTCCCGTATTTACATTAGCTTATTATAGAATAGTCAGGTTCAAAAGCATATTTAAATTTATCAAAAAGAATTTATTTATTAAATTCAAATTTAATATTAACATTTTTATGCAATTATAACCCTCGACCTTTTAGAAGGCTGCAACATCGGTTGTGAGCCGGCAAGATGCAGCTAACGTGTCCAGTCTCGGATTTTTTGTCTTATATGGGCTTTCTTTTGTAGGTCTACCCACATCGGTTGTGAGCCGGCAAGAGGTAGTAAACTTTTATCAGCCCACGGCTTTTATTATTATTATTATATATATTATATATATATATTATATTTTTTAATTTTTATAGGAAGACTTCTTTTTGAAAAATTCAAGTATAAGTTTGAACTAAGACTAAAAATTTTGCTATATATTACATAAAAATTATGATTTTAAGTTTTAATCTCTAAAATAGCATCTTTTATTATTCCGGTTTAAAGCGCTTATGGGAGAAAAAATCCAAAATTACATAAAATGAGTCTTAAGAATTTCCCAAATAATCCTTGTTTAGCATCCTACTCATACTTAACTCTATCATTTTTCGTTCTTCACGAAAATCGCGAACGCTTAGCCTAAAAGTTAAGGAATAAGCTAGAGCTCAACACGCTCGATCGAGTCAAAATTTACTCCTTATCCTTACCCAGTAGGAAAGTCAAAATTGTGACAAAAAAACTTATTTTATTTTTGAAAATTTTAAATAAAAAAAAATAAAATTATTCTTATTTTTGTAAATTTTGGTGGGGAAAAAAGGGGTACGTGGAAACAATAGGCAAAAGTAGGTAAGATCATATCGAAGATATTATACCCGCATACTTATAAAATTAAACATTGTCCTCAATGTTTCCTAGCCTAAGACTTAAAAACCCCATACTAGAACTCAAAAAGGTCGAATGCATAACTCAAGCATAAAGAAAGTATCACAAAAATCTCAAGCCGTTTATTAAGTGTGCTAAAAGATAAATGTTAGTCGATAATAATCTTTAGGATATCGGATTTCCCTAAACTAATGGCAAGCAAAGGCTAAGAAGCTCGAGTGGACCGGGACAAAACACCGAACACGAGAGTCTTCAGAAAATTTTGGATCAATCCTGCAACAATCACAAGTACAACAACAACAAGAATCGGAAAAGTACAAGCCTCCTTACAACACAAAAGAAAATAGAAAATGGATAAGCATGGGGTGCCTCCCACGAAGCACTTTGTTTTTGGTAACTGAGTCACATAGCTTGACTCAATCCCCGAATTCATTCGTCCTTGGAGAAAGTGTGGAAGAGAAAATCTCAATCGGGCTTTCATTAATGTTCGGATAATCATTTAAGCACATGAAAGTTCCATCCCGATGAGATGCCACTGGCTCTAAGTAGAGATGCCGGGGTTAAAAATGGTGTCCTCATTTTTGGTGGAGGAAAGTAAAGGAGAAACCTCAGGGTAAGTGAGATACGGAAGAAAAATCCGAGTGATAAATGTGAAGGAATCGTCAACTTCAACATTAATCTCACCTCCCCCTGGGTCAAAACATTCATCTTCATTAACATTGTTTATCATGAGACACTATCTGGTTCATGTCGATGGTTAATGCTCATATTCTGGGTATAGGATCATCCTTGAGCAAGTTGTCATAATATCCTCTGAGTTCCAAATAAATTTCAATACCAGGTGTATCGATCATATGGTCACGGAAAATATATCGATCTCTTCCCTATTAGAATCACTATCCTCAATGAGATTAGTAGATGTGGGAAGAGACTCGATGATTGTATGAGAATTTTCTGGTGACCGAGAAGATGAATTTCCGCATAGCAACGACATTCGATTGATATAATTCTCGTGCTCTCTAACAATTCCTGGAGGAATCGTGATAAGTTCACCAGTGAACTCATGGTGGAGAGGATCACTTTTGGGAGAAAAAGTTTTATGTTGTGGTTCATGATCGAAAAATACTTCAGGAAAGAGATTATGGGTGGTCTCATTCACTAAGCAAACTTTTCAAGTAGATTACGTCCCTTAGAGTTCATAATAACCTTCCTCAATATACGTAGGAACTTCGATAGCTAGAAAAGCATCAATCTCATCATTATCGCCTCCTGGATCAAAACATTCAGCCTCATCAATTGGAGCATCGTACAATAATTTCTTTTCAACTTTTCGATTTATTTCCAAATTAAATAATCACCATCTCTTCGAAAAGTGGATCATTGATGAATCCCTCGAGAATAGAAGCAACGCTTTTCATAGGAGTAGATGGATCAAATGGTGATGTAGTATTTTCAATGTCGTCTCCGGAGGAGACACTATCTTTATTAGAATCAGGAAAAGAGGTGTGACTATGGGAAAAGTCGACTCATTAAGGGTTGGAAATCATTATGAATCCTTGCACGCGATGTCCCTAAACCTCAATCAAAAAGTGGGTTCTATCACTAGAGATGAAATTGACATCAAATTCGAAAAGAGGGTTAGAGAAAGTCACGGAATCATCACGTGGAACGTTGATGGAAGAGAAATCATCACACGAAGGTAAAACGTTCTTACTATCACTCCTGGATGTATCCTCAGATTCTCTTGGGATTGGGACAATTTCCTCAGCACTAAAAGTACTAAGGTGCTCGTCCCCTATTATGAGAGAATCCTTGGGCTCAATAGACGGTAAGGTGGATGTGATTGCAAAAACCGAAGAAACTTGAGGTGGTTTGTTTGAATGAAAAATGCTCTCCTTCTGAATAACTTTAAAATTCTTCAAACAAGGTGTGATACGAGTTTGGCGTTTAGCCGTCGGCTCTGCGAGATTCTTCACTTCTTGCTTTTCTTTTTCATCGTTGACATCTTCCGGTGGAGGCAAGCAAACTAGAGCGGGTTCGTCGGTAAACCTTTTAAAACTATCCTTGCATGTGTCATTAACCATTTTAATTGACTCGTTTACATGCTTTTGAGGATGTTTTGACGTGCCATCGACATGAAAAATTATTTGTTCATTGCCGTCCCTTAAAATAAGTTCTCCTTTGTACACATCAATTAAAGCTCGACTGGTTCTTAAAAAGGATCTTCCTAAAATGAGAGGTACTCGAGGATCGGCTTTGAAATCGACAACAACAAAGTCGGTAGGAAAATGAAATTTTCCAACTTTGATAAAAACATCTTCGGCAAGTCCTTTAGGATAAGTAATTGAGCGGTCTGCTAACTCTAAAGTCATCCGAGTTGGTGTAAGTTCTGGCAGGGAAAGCTTTTTCCAAATAGAAAGAGGCATAAGATTTATGCTTGCGCCAAGATCGGCCCAGGCGTGACAGACATCCATTCTTGGAAAATTACATGGAATAAGAAACTTGCCGGGATCTACAAGCTTTTCGGGAAGCTTTTTGAGGAGCATCGCCGATCAATTCTCATTCAACAGTATCTTAGCTAACTCAAGCAACTTTTCCTTATTCATGAGAAAACTCTTAATTGTAGGAGCAAATCTTGGCATCAAAAGTAAAGCATCGCGAAATAATGTCAAAGTCAAATTTGAAAGATTTGGAGATCTTCTCCATTTGTTTGAAGCTTTGTCCGGGATTTTGATCATCAGTCGTGAAGGATATGGATATTTGGCTTAGGTAAAACTCTTTGGAATATCATGATTCGGAATGGTGTGGTTTTAGGCAAAGTCTTCTGAATATTGGGTTCCGAAATAAAAACGGGGATTAACCGAAGGTGGGATTTGAGCAGTACTTCTTGGTAATTTGTTTGCTCTTTATCGTGTCTCATCGGTTTCTCGTTCCAATACCTTTTTTAGGACTAAGGATTAGTAGGAAATCGAGGGTCCCTAGTAAGCAACACCACTTTGAGTCAGTGATAGCTTTCATCTCACCTTCGGGTTTGGACATGGTATATCTAGGAAGGAGTACCCGAAGTTCGAGGCTTGGTTTTGAAAGCATCCACTATCTATATTTTGCAAATTATTTTGAAAAGTAGTTTGTTGATTTTTCATGATGGCTTGTTGAGATTTTATGTGTTTTGAATTCATTCTTAGGTTCTCCTTTAAACGAGTTGATTTGATTTGATGTTTCTACATCTGATATTATTCTCTTGTACTTGAAAAAATCATTTGAAATTTCTTGTTGAACTTGATTATTAAGCACTTGAAAAGGTTGGTTTTGAAATCCTTGGTTTTGAAAATTCGGATCTGGATTATTTTGAGCTTGAAAACTTTGATATCATGAAAAATTATTTTCTCCTTTTCTCAACCTTCTTAATTGATCCATTCCTAACAGCCTCATCGGTCAGTGCACCAGAAATCTACACAGCCTTCTGCATAGTCTTTAGCTCTGTTGCTGCCACCATTCCATAGATCTGTGAAGCAAGGCCATACATGTATCTCTCAATCTTTCTACTTTCTGGGGTCACTAAATGGGGAACTAATCTAGCCAGCTCATTAAATCTGTCAGTATAAGCCGCATGGCCAGACCCGACCATAACATGATTCCACAGTTCAGTTTCTAACTTTTGCATCTCATGACTAGGAAAAAACTCTTCTATCATCATAAACTTAAAGTCATTCCATGACATACTAACTGCAACTTCCCGGCTTAGCGTGCGGATCTGAGAGTTCCACCACGTTAACGTCATACCCAAAAATGAACCAGCTGTGTATTTTACTTTTTGGTCAATACTACAACCACTCATATCTTGCACGGACTCCATTTTCTCAATCCTGTTAATACAAATAATGTCTAAAAACGTTATTTATATTTTTTGACCTCTCGATGTTTTGATAATAACAAAATGTAAAACGTTTACGATAAAATTAAACGTTTATAAATTACTAATTGTAAAATTCTATTTCTAAGATTAATCACTTAAGGTATGGATAAACAAATCATTAAACATGATTAGTGATCAAGAAATTATTTTTCTTAAACCTTACATTTCTACAAAAGTGTATTTACAAAAATATATACACAAAATATTTATTCATAAAGAACTGTTTTATTAAAACATTAAATTTGAAATCAGATTTCCCCCTTAAAATGGAAGGTTCCAAAACATATAACACCTTCCCCACTAAAAGACAAAAAGAGGAGCGTACTCTACGGGCGGCCCCCTTATAGGCCTGGCTGCCCCTAATATATTTGGGACCGCCGGGACCGCCAGCAGAGTAACGGCTCTTTTTGTCTCCTATAAATACTGGGCCACTCCCATCTGAAAAATACAACCTCTTGCCAGGAATTTTCTCAGATCTACTTTTCTCTCTTCTTTTTTTCTTTCTTAAACACATATCTTGATCACTAACATATCTTGATCTTGTTTCAAGTGATTAATTCCCTCTTCCTTCCTTCTTCTAATAAATTGCAAGAGAAAAACAATCGTATTCATCTAGAAACGAATTGTTATCAAGTGATATCTTTCCTCCTCCTCAAGATCACAAATTGTCATTATATTTTCTTTGTGGTGTTGTGTAAATTGGATTGTGTGTAGATCCAATAGTGTAAATTGTGTAGTTGTGTGAACTAGATTGTGTGTCAATCCAAGAGTATATATCTTGTGAGTGTATAAAGACTTAGTGAAGTCTTAGATTGGTTCTAGCTAAGATTAGGACTCGACATCTAGCTTAGTGTCAGAAAAGAAAGTAAGCGACATGTAAACTGTTTTCTCTGCCTAAAGGGAGCTTGTTGACATAGTGAAATCTTGAGTGGAGTACTCGAGGAGTGAAGTAGGGCGAAGAGGTGCTTCGTAGCCGAACCACTATAAATCTTGGTGTCTTGGTTTGATCGTTTCTTTCCTTACCTCTTTATATTATTATTGTTTATTTAGTTCATTACATTAGATAGTTTAGTTGTGATTCATATTGTTGATTAATTGACATACAACTCGAATCAAACCATTTTATAAGCAAAGTTTTAAAACGGATAATTAACCAGTAAACTATTCAATCCTTCCTTCTAGTTACCTACAATTGGTATCAGGAGCCAAGGTCACTCAAGATTTTTAAAATATACTATATTTTAAAGCTTGGATCGATCTATGGATTCCGACAAATATCTAGAAGGGCAATCCATGCAAAGACCACCACTTTTTGAAAGTGATAGTTTTATTTATTGGAAAAATAGATTCGAGACATATGTTAAATCAAAAGATCTAGATCTTTAGCATGTTATTACCGATGGTGATTTTCAACCTATTGTACTAAATCCGGAAACCAAATTAGATGAGGTTATCCCTTTTGAAAAACAAACCGATGATGACACTTGCGAAAAATAATGAAGCTAAAATGGTTATTTACAATGCTTTGCCTAGAAAAGAATATGAAAGAATTTTCATGTTTAATACGGAAAAAGAAATTTGGAAAACTTTGTTAATCACCCATCAAGGTAATAGCCAAGTCAAAGATAATAAGATCGACCTTTTGGCTCAACAATATGAACAATTCGTTATTTCCGAAGACGAATATATAGATAGTGCTTTTGCTAGATTTAATACTATTATTACTAGTCTTAAAGCTCGTGATGAAGGTTATTCTAGCAAAAACTACGTAAGGAAGTTTCTTAGGGCTCTACATCCTAAATGGAGAGCAAAGGTCACGACGATTGAAGAGTCGAAAGACTTAACGTCACTATCTCTTGATAAGCTTATCGGGAACCTCAAAGTTCATGAAATAATCATCAAGAAAGATTCTGAAATAGTCAAAGCAAAAGTTGAAAGGAAATCTATTGCTTTAAAGGCTAAGAAAGAATCTAGTGATGAAGAGTGTTCAAATTCCGGTAGTGAAGATGAAGAGTACGTCATGGCGGTAAGAGACTTTAAGAAGTTCTTTAAAAGAAGATGTAGATTTGTGAGACAACCTCGAAACGATAAAAAGACGTTCCAAAGAAACCGTGATAACAAGAACGGTAAAAGTGATAGAAAATGCTTTAGATGCGGCGACCCGAATCATCTTATTGGAGAATGTCCAAAACCACCCTACCCTGCAGCCGCGACCCACACTACCCCGCGTGCCCCCCCACACTCGACAAAATACCCTACCCCCCCTCCACCCCCCCCCTTCCACTGCTCCTACCACACCCCGCCCCTCCACCAAACTCCCACACCCCTCTATTACCCACCCACCCCTCCCACCCTAGACAACCTGACATCCACACCGCCGACCACTTCCCCACCTTCCAATCCACAACCCGCTCTCTCCCTCTCATCCTCTCGCCTCACCACCCCTTCACGTCAAGCTCCTCCCCACAGCTTCTCCGCGTCATACCTCAAACCTCCGAACAAACCCCCTCCCAGACGCAAAAGAGCCCCTCCCGCCCCGATCCCCCGCCGAACACCGCCCCCGAAGCACCCCCGCCCTTACCACGAGCACTCCTCAGCTAAACGCAGGCGTGCGCCCCTCCACATCACAATGTCATCAAGACCCCCCCCAACACAATCACCCGGCCCCCAACGCGACAAAAATGACGGCGTCACATTAGCGAACGCGTGAATACCTGAAGATACGGACAAATTTGCCAACGAGACACCAAGCTCAAGCATCTACGAGCTGTATGTAAATAATCCACCTACTGACCTTTCATCAAAAATCCTCCATTGAAGATTATAGCTTAGACAAAGTGACACTACTGATAAAATAAGCAAAAAGTAGTAAAAAGAAAATCACTAAGAACACAAAGTAAAACGCTACTAGAAATAATTTAGAAAAAGGATCTGAATAGATTAAAAGAAAATATGACCACATTTGCGAAAAACAAGGAATTATAATACTTGATTGTGCAAAGTGTCATACACTTAAAATTGAGAATGGAAAACCTCAAGAAGAATCTACTAGATTAAACAAGATTTAGAAAAAAGTAACACAATTGCAAAAATAAAATTTTTAAAGTTTTAAAATATACAAACACCCTCTCGTATAAATTAGTTTTAGGGTTTAATTCATTTGAAGCATCATCTAGTGGAACTAAGAAATAAAATTTGTGAAAGCTTAGAAAAAGCCTCTTCATGAAGAGGTTCCCATATATATGGCGTGACCCCCAAATTGACCAGGCGGCCCTTCAACACAATTATTGGATCCACACCAGCAATGCCAGGATCTGAGAAAATTAATGTTCCTTTTCAAAAATCTATTTTGGGTCCTAGACCAAAACACATAATTGTAAACAAAATTAAAATTCCTGTTGCTAGTGACAATGAAGTTAAACAATTCTATAAGTCATTGTCAAAACCCATAGTCGGATTTTCAAAACCCAATTTTAGATCAAAATCTCCACCTCCTAGAAGAGTCAATAATAATTATTCTCGTCCTAAAACACTGACACGTTTAAAAACAATCCTTTTTAGTATATATAAATATATATATATATATATAATAAATATATATATATATATAATATGAATATACAATAGGATAATATCAATCAAGAAGAGTGGGTAAGTATTCCGTAAGGCTTTTAGAAGGAAATTACTTTTACCCAAAGTAAAATCCCAAAAAAACCTTCCCGGGTCATTTCCCGACGAGACGTGAATGGAAAATCGGTTACGTTTGTGATCGCGTGTTTGAATGATCAATATTTGATTTAGTTTCCTATTTCTACAAATATAATGCAAAAACAAATAAGGGGAAAACAAAAACGAAAGCAAAAATTTAAGGGATGGAAAACACGAAAACGTAACGGAATAAAAACGGGCGACTTAAAAACTTAAATTCTACAATTTTAACCCTACAAATGAAAATTTAATTTTTATAAATCCTAAATGATAAAAGAAAATTTAAAAAAAAGAATTATATTTTTCTGACTTTTATTTTATTTATTATGAATTAAAAACAGTTTTAGACGAAATTAAATATTAAAAATATTAAACTAATAATAAAAAATCTGAAAAAATCACGAAAAACAGTTTTAACTATGTAGAATCTATGAAAAATAAAAACTAGAAAAGAGGCATAACGAATAAGTAGTTAAAAAGTAAAATAAGCTAATAAGCTAAATTGGACTAAAAGCATAAATTTAAATAGTGCAAACATAAATGAAAAAGACCCAAGGGCCGACTGATATGAAGTGTGTGTAAATATGTTGTGTTAAGGGGGAGGTCACAGGTTCGACCCCTGTGACCTCTTTTTTTTAAACATTTTTTTTCTTAATTTTCTTTTTACAAAACTAAAAAGCTAAGAAAAATAAACTATTTTTAAAAAGATACTTTTTAAAAAACTTGACAATAACCTAGGAATAAGCAAAAAGAAAAGTGACAGTTTGGACTTTTTAGACTAAGTAAAAAAAAGCTAAACTATGGGCTTTTTAAAACTCAATAAGCTAAGGAAAAACAAATGAGCTATTGACAGCTTATACCCTACTCCTAATAAGCACTATGAATAAAAAATAAGTTAACAAATAAGCTAGAAAAGTTTTAAAAAGCATTAGGATAGTCTGACTTAAAAAGAAACTAAAAGGCTATAAGCCTCAAGCTAATTAAGCGTATAAGCTTATATAAGCTCAATCCTAAGCTGAATAAGCTACAAGGGCCTAAAACCTAACCAAATAAGCAAATAAAAAACACACATTAAGCAGAACTAATACTAAAATACCAATAACAAATAAGAATTTGGCTAAAACTGTTATTCAAACAACCCAAGGGACACTTACTAGCTATTTTAAAGCTAGTTAGATGCATCCTATGGCTTAATGACTTATATGTAATCAAGCCTGTCTAAGTGCTAGAATAAATCAATAAAGAAAAAGCATTTTGAAATACATATAACCATGAAAAAGGCTATGAAAAAGGCTGAATCACTCATATGAGCTGAGTTTTTTTTTCAAATCTTTGTAAAGACAAAAGAAAAAGTTCAGGCCTAAATTAAGCTAGGAAAAAGACTCATAAAGAACCATATAAGCTCAAACAGATTGAGCTTGACTCCTAAGGAGCTTGTGCAAGAAATTTCAAATTCTAAAACAGATTTTAACTAACCTAAAATGAGATTGAAAAAGGGCTTTTTAAAACTGAAAATACTTGACAGATTTGACCAAACTTTTAAAAGGCAAAAGTAAACTTGACTAACTTAGTCACTACTGCATTTAGACTCAACATGAAGTAAAAACAAGACCTTAAAATAAACTTTTAAGCAAAAATCAAATACAACATATTTTGGAAAAACTATTCAGAAGCATCACAGATTAAAGATTTGTTACAAGAACTTCCTTAGAAACTTGAATTTTAATCTTGAAAACTTTATAAACAGATAACTCACGTAAAAAAGGCTTGTTTAAAGGATGGCTTAGTGACCCCAAAACCATTTTAAACGTCATTATCGAAGCCCAGTTAAGGGTCTTAACCAAACACCCCTTGAACTTTCCTAAGTCCAGTTTAAACGCGGAAGGAAAGCCTCAAAAACCTAGTGTGGGTGAGATTGAGTTGGGGGCGGGGGAGGGTTGTAGGAAGGTTGGAGTTGGGAACTGGAGGAGGAGTGTGAAGTGGTGGGGGCGACAGGGGGAGTGAGGGTGTAGTGGGGTGGGGGGGGGAGTGGTGGGGGGTGGGGGTTGGGGGTGTGGGGGGTGGTTGGGTATGGGGTGTGGGGGGGTTGAGGTGGGGTGGGTGGGGGAGAAATGATATTAAGTCGCGCGCGTTACACACTAAATTCATTCAGAAAATATAGCACCGCAATAATCGACGCGACTTAATGCGGTTTTGACAATTATTAAAACATTTGTTAACACTAAATTGAACAAATAACTTTTAACACTAACACTTAAACTGATAAAAATCTAAGATTAAACATTAAAAGATGATATAAAAAGAATAAGCACAATTATTAAGCAAAATAAGCAAACAACACTAATAAGCAATTGGCAAATAATATAAAGCGCTAGAAAAATAATAGAGAGCTACAAAAGAACACACATTGCACCTTAATCCCTATGGCTTAAAACAGGGAATCAAATAAGACTTTTCAAGCTTAATCTAACAAGGCTCAGCTTATAAATAACTGTAAATACCCATAAGCTCTCCCATGTAACTTATCATCCAAGTTAAGCTTTTTCGAGGTGATTTTTTGAGTAAAAATTAGTTAAGCTTTTTGAAAAAGCTTAACTATGATTGACATGAGTAAAAGTGCTGATTATCTTATGAAAATGGTTTTAGTTAACACAAATTTACGCTTAAATGCATAAGGTAAAAAATAGTAATTAAAATGACAAATTTTAAAACTGAAATTCATTAAACTTATAAACATTACAAGCTTGAAAGTAAAAGTACGATTTAAGATGAAAAATAAGTTACAGTTATCTACCTCCCTAAACAACTACTACACTACATGAAAAAACACACACACATATATATCGTTATGTGCGTTCTTGGCCCTTTGAGTTGTTTTCTGTGTGAGAAGGCATACCGAAGCTTTAATCTTAGCCTTTAATTCCATCTTGTGTTTGTTTGATTCAATCTGAGCCCTCAATTTTTGCCTTGTCTAATAAAAATCTTTAGGATTGCCAACGTGGTGTCTTTTTCCTTGGATAATAGGTCAATTAAGGTTTGTCTGGTGTGGGAAGAAAAGGTTAAAAGGGTTTTGTTGGGTAGTTACAGGGTAGACAGAGGTGAAAATGGTGTTAGTGATTTGGGCGGGAAAAGCACTGTTGGGTTTAATTTGTGACGGGGTTACGGGGTTAAGGACGTGGGATGTAAAAAATGTTAAAGTCCAGGGGCCAATGGAGTTAGTCATAAGGACTAACAATGTTAGTCCTTAAGGACTAACAGTATGTAAAGGTTTAAAGGGTTGTGGGCTAACACTTGCTAAGTGGGGATTGGGCTTTTTTTAATCATAGTGGATTTTGGGCCTAGTATTGTTAAAAATGGAATTGGGACTTCAAAATGGATTTAGGGCTTTTATTTGTTAAATAAATACTTATGGATTGATCCGGCCCATAATGTTTTAATAGGCTGACTCGACCCATTAGATGGGTACGGGTTGACCCATTTAACATTTCTTCGATATCGGCTTCGTCTTTGACTTTGACTTTTGTTGACTTTGACTTTGACCTTTTGCGCTCTTTCCATTCCCGTGCTCGGTTTTGTTCGTTTTGGCTTGATTTTGTGTCCTTTTCTTTGATATCCGTTACCTGCACAATATAAATGCAAAACACACAAATATAACGTATTTTTGGTATGTTTTTGGTCTTTTAAGCCCGTTTTAATAGATAAATGGTATGTGTAATTAAGCACATACCAAAATCCCCCATACTAAGATATTGTCGTGTCCTCACGCAATGCCATAAGTAAACACTTTAGAAAACCAAGAATCTCAATCCCCCTTGACTAATTACCTCCAAAAGTAGGTAAGTGTTCATCAAGGGGAATTAAAGAATCAATAGCTTTGAAAATCCCTGTTTTTACAGTTTTTTAAATATTTACACTTATTACCACACATATTTTTGTATTTTCCCTCTTTTTTCTCATTTTTTGTACTTTTCTTTTTAAGCAACTAACTAACATGTTTGACTTTCGTTATTTCATAACTTTTAGGGTCATAGAACAAGACGTACTTTAATCCTAAAATGCCCAAAAATGATAAATTCATCGTCCTCGACTTTTCACTTGTCCCAAACCAAGCTTAAAATGAAATCACCATTAAATATAAGTTAAGATGCTAGCACTACTCATACTTGTTACTTGTGAACTTTTCAGTACCGAAAATTATTATATATTAGGCGAATGTGCCATTTCGAATTCAACCATGGATCAACTTTTTGCAAAATTTCTATGCTTCACGTTCCACCTTAGAAAGAAAAGAAAAAAAAAAAAAAAAAAATAAAGAGAATAATGAGTTTGAAGGCGAGAATCACCCATTGGTAGCGACTTTCTCTCTGCACATCCCAAACCCTTGCGGCTAAGGTGACCCAGGAATTTTGACACCCCACAGAGACTAGTATCGAGACTCACGGACCTTCGGTTTCAAAAACTATTAGGTTTCCCGTTTATACATAACTTATTTAGAAAAACCACAACTTAAATTGAAATAGTCTTAGTTCGAAAGCATATTTAAATTTAAGAAAAAAAGATTTTCTCTATATTTATTAAATCACATATATTGCACTTAACATTAATATAACCATGATGCAATTAAAATCCTCGACCTTTTTGAAGGCTGCAACATCGGTTGTGAGCCGGCAAGATGCAGCAAACTTTTATCAGTCTCGGATTATTATTCTTACTATGGGCTTTCTTTTGAAGACTGCCACATCGGTTGTGAGCCGGCAAGAGGAAGTAAACTTTTATCAGCCTACAGTTTATATTATTACCTTATTCAACATTTTTTTTAACTTTATACCACGATATATAGAGAAGACTTCTTTTTGGAAAATTTAAGTATAAATTTAAACTAAGACAAAAATGTTATTGAGTACATTTCACATTCAAAAATTGTTGATTTAAGTTTAATTTTCAAAAATAGCACGTATTATTAGTCCGGTTAGGAGCTTATGGGAGAAAAAACCACAAATTACACACATGAGCTTGTAATATTTCCAAATAATTCTTGTTTAGCATCCAACTCATACTTAACTCTATCATTTTTCGTTCTTCGCAAATTTAAAATCTTTAATAAAAAGATCCGCGAAAGCTTAGTCTAAAAGTTAAGGAGAAAGCTAGAGCTCAACACGCTCGATCGAGTCAAAATTTATTCTTATTCTACCCAGCAGGAAAGTCAAAATTGTGACAAAACACTTATTTTATTTTTGAAAATTTTGAAATTTTTTCATTTTTTGGTATTTTGGTGGTAAAATGGGATTACGTGAAAGCAACGACTACAGGCACAATCAAATCGATAGACCCCTCCCCCATACTAGAATTGAACATTGTCCTCAATGTTTTAATAAGGGTCTCTACGTAAATCTAAAGCCGTTTATTAAGTATGCATAAAGATAAACGTTAGTCGATAAGATTAGATATTAGATTCCCATAATGAAGTTTAGGATTGAAGCTCGAGTGAACGAAGGACAAAACCATGAGCACGAGAGGCTTCATAATCCAGGGCAATCCTGGACATACAACAAAAACCACAAAACACGACAAAGGTAGGGGCGAGCCTCCTCACAACACACTTATTCATTAATAAAAAGATAAGGATAAACATGGGTTGCCACCCACGAAGCACTTATTTTTGTTAACCGAGTCTTGAGCCTGACTCGATCCCCCATACTTAAGCAGGTCAAGGAGGATAGAAATGAAAAAATAGGACATCCAAGATAGGAATGTCCTCTTTATAGATCAACATCGGGCTTTTATGATGAAAAATATTGGAAGCTTTAAAGCCCCGATGTGATGAAGAAGGAGGAGAATTCTCCTTTGAAGCAAGAACACCGTGATTGAAAACTTTGTCTTCATTTTTGGATGAAAATGGAAGTAAAGTATCAATCACGGGGGAAAGAGTAGCGAGAAATCTCGTGGATTCGACTTCAATGTATATCCCCGGATCGTAAATCTTGTTTCTATCTCTGGAAGGAGAAGAAACATCAAGATCGGATCCGAGATCATATTAAGAAGGAGATGAAGTGAAATCCATAATGAAGGGTGGGATGGGTAAAATATTAGGTACATCAACGGGGATGTCTTCCACCACATCAATGGTTGAATCTCCCGAATCGGGATAATCAACATGAAATGATTCGAACTCGGGAAGGGAAGTAGAATTATCGTCTCCTTACGAGTCGTAATTATCACTCTCAATACCCGGTGGTATTGAGTCATCCGGACCGGGAAATATATCGATCTCTTCCCTAAGAGAGTTACTATCCTCAACGGGGATAGGAAATGTAGGAAGAGACTCGATGATCGTATTTGGATTAACATGAAAATATTCTGGCGAACGGGGAGATGAATTATCGTATAGCAACCTCTCCATAAGACTAATATATTCCCCGTGCTCTCTATTAACAATTCTTGGAGGAATTGTTATGAGTTCACCGGCGAACTCATCAAGGAGAGAATCAATCTTGGGACAGGAAGCCATCAAAGTATCACGATTGAGTAATGATTCAAGAAGATAAGACTCGGTATCAAAACAATCATTTTTTAGAGTAGAATCGAGGTCTTCATTATGAAGCGAATTAGACTCACTAGAAATGATTTCCTTGTCAAGATCAAAAAGAGGGTTCGAATAAGTTTTAAAACTCATTTCGTGAATAACCTCCTCATGACTTGACTCGTCATCACTAGAGGTAGAATCGTCGAAGAGAGGATTAGAAAACGTTGAAAAATTTGTCGTTTGAGAATCATCACAATCGGGCACATCACACTCACATTCATCCTCGGACTCTCTTGGTTTTTGGACAAGGTTATCAACACTAGACTTATGAATACGTCCGATTCCGTTTCTGAAATTATGTCAAGATGTTTGTCCACCATGACGAGAGAGTCCGTTTTTGGTGAATCGGGTGTGATTGCGGTAGAACATGTCATGAGATATTCTTGTGTTGCAAAAGAATACTCATCTTCGTCATCATCATAAGATGAGGTAGGCAAATTCTAACTTGGAGTACTAATATATTCTGCCAACTCCTCGTTTATACTTTGCAAATCTTGAAGAAGTTTGATAAGCAATTCTTGTACCTCCTCGGATTGAGCATGCTTAACTTCAAAATATTTGTCCCAAGCTTGCATTAAAACCTTTGGTGTTTCCCTAAAAGAAATACGATTAAACTTCTTTAAAAAGTTTTGTATCGATTTCATTAGGTCTTATCAGGCTTGCAAAGCTTCCATTCTCATTACTCTAGAGGCTGATTATGACGGTAAATTACGGTGTTGAAATTGTTAAAGCCGAATAATTGGAAACGTGAAAATTTTATTCATCGTTGATAATCAAAAGATCATAGGACCCCCCGTATTTTCCACAACAAAGAATTTGTTGTTGAAAACTATTAGTAAAGTTATGGAACTCGTCATAGTTTTGATTGTAGCATGGTTCCGGATTAGAGATAATCGGAACTTGCGGTGATAGTGACCATAACGAGCATCGTTCCCGTAAAATTCACACAAGATTTGTTGAGAGTGTGTGGGGTGGTAAGAGAAACTTGGAGATTCGTTAAAAGAGTACGAAGTTGAAAAATCGATTGGATTTCCATCTCCATAAGTACAATTTGGACAAATTCCATCAATAAAATGACAATCGCACCGTTTGCACGTGCATGAATAACAATAAGAGTTATCCGTCGGTTGTCCACACCCCACACACTCATGTTGGAAATAAGACTCCATGAGAATTAAATGGTTTAAGAGGGTTAGAAGAAAATGAGAATTAAATGATATAGAGGGCAACGAAGAATATTTTTGAAATTTTTATATTTTTAGAATAAGAAAATAATATTTTTGGTAACCGGAAATCGAACAAGTGTACGGTAGCTCTTTAGAAAAAGCACAAAGAAGCAGAGGAGCGGATAAGCGTGGAGCTATTAAAAACCTTCTCCTTTCGGGTCGAAGTTCGTAGGATCGACCCTCCTTATACCTCTCTTATAGTTTGTAATCTAAAGGTGAGCCTAAATCACAAGCGACACAATGGTTGATTTTGTTGTTTTTCAAATTTTTTGGTATTTTTGATTACTAGAAAATATTCACAAATGAAAGCGATAACTTCACGGGGAAGGGTCTTCAAACACTAATCTTCAAACAAAACACGATAATCGTCTCACGACCTCCCCGACAACGACGCCAAAAATTGACACGTTTAAAAACAATCCTTTTTTAGTATATATAAATATATATATAATAAATATATATAATATAAATATACAATAGGATAATATCAATCAAGAAGAGTGGGTAAGTATTCCGTAAGGCTTTTAGAAGGAAATTACTTTTACCCAAAGTAAAATCCCAAAAGAATCTTCCCGGGTCGTTTCCCGACGAGGTGTGAATGAAAAATCGGTTACGTTTGTGATCGCGTGTTTGAATGATCAATATTTGATTTAGTTTCCTATTTCTACAAATATAATGCAAAAACAAATAAGGGAAAACTAAAAACTAAAGCAATTAAGGATGAAACACGAAAAACGTTAACGGGAATTAAAAACGCGACTTAAAAACCTAAATTCTACAATTTTAACCCTACAAATGAAAATTTAATTTTTATAAATCCTAAATGATAAAAGAAAATTTTAAAAAAAGAATTATATTTTTGTGACTTTTATTTTATTTATTATGAATTAAAAACAGTTTTAGAATAAATTAAATATTAAAAATATTAAACTAATAATAAAAAATCTGAAAAAATCACGAAAAGCAGTTTTAACTATGTAGAATCTATGAAAAATAAAAACTAGAAAAGAGGCATAACGAATAAGTAGTTAAAAAGTAAAATAAGCTAATAAGCTAAATTGGACTAAAAGGGGCTATAAATTAAATAGTGCAAACACTAAATGAAAAAGACCCAAGGGTGACTGGTATTGAGAGTGTGTGTTAAATATGTTGGTGTGTGAAGGGGGAGGTCACAGGTTCGACCCCTGTGACCTCTCTTTTTTTGAAAACATTTTTTTGTTATTTTTCTTTTTACAAAACTAAAAAGCTAAGAAAAATAAGCTATTTTTAAAAAGAGACTTTTTATAAAACTTGACAATAAGCCAGAAATAAGCAAAAAGAAAAGTGACAGTTTGGACTTTTTAGACTAAGTAAAAAAAGCTAAACTATGGGCTTTTTAAAACTCAATAAGCTAAGGAAAAACAAATGAGCTATTGACAGCTTATACCCTACTCCTAATAAGCACTATGAATAAAAAATAAGTTAACAAATAAGCTGGAAAAGTTTTAAAAAGCATTAGGATAGTCTGACTTAAAAAGAAACTAAAAGGCTATAAGCCTCAAGCTAATTAAGCGTATAAGCTTATATAAGCTCAATCCTAAGCTGAATAAGCTACAAGGGCCTAAAACCTAACCAAATAAGCAAATAAAAACACACATTAAGCAAAACTAAAAGCTAAAATACTCAAATAAGCAAATAAGAAGTTTGGCTAAAACTGTTATTCAAACAACCCTAGGGACACTTTCTAGCTTATTTTTAAGCTAGTTAAGCGATCCTTATGGCTTAATGACTTATATGTAAGTCAAGCTTGTCCTAAGGGCTACAATAATCAGTAAAGAAAAAGCATTTTGAAATACATATAAGCCATGAAAAAGGCTTATGAAAAAGGCTGAATTACTCAGTATGAGCTGAGTTTTTTTTTTCAATTCTTTGAAAAGACAAAAGAAAAAGTTCAGGCCTAAATTAAGCTAGGAAAAAGACTCATAAAGAACCATATAAGCTCAAACAGATTGAGCTTGACTCCTAAGGAGCTTGTGCAAGAAATTTCAAATTCTAAAACAGATTTTAACTAACCTAAAATGAGATTGAAAAAGGGACTTTTAAAACTGAAAATACTTGACAGATTTGACCAAACTTTTAAAAGGCAAAAGTAAACTTGACTAACTTAGTCACTACTGCATTTAGACTCAACATGAAGTAAAAACAAGACCTTAAAATAAACTTTTAAGCAAAAATCAAATACAAACAATTTGGAAAACTTTCAAAACCACAGATTAAAGGAATTTGTACAAGACACCTTAGAACTTGATTTTAATCTTTGAAAACTTTTAAAAACAGATTAACTCACTTAAAAAAGGCTTGTTAAAGATGGCTTAGTGACCCAAAACCATTTTAAACTCATTTTGACCCATTTTAAGTCTTAACCCAAACACCCCTTTAACTTTCCAAAGTCCATTTTAAGCTGAATAAGACCTCAAAAACCATAGATTATTGAAAACAAATTAAGCACAATGATATTAAAGGACAATTAAGCACAAATTTCAGATAAATAAGCACCAGGCAATAAGCTAAGCTTATATGCTAATTTTGATATTATTAAAACAGTTTTAACACTAAATTAAACAAATAACTTTAACACTAAACTTAAACTGATAAAAATCTAAGATCTAAACATTAAAAGATGATATAAAACAGAATTATTAAACAAATAAGCAAACAGCCGCTAATAAGTAATTGGCAAGATAATATATGCTAGATAAATAAAAGAGAGCTAAAAGAGAAATGCACTTTATCCCTTGTTTAAACAGGGAATCAAATAGCTTTTTCAAGCTTAATCTACAAGCTAACGGCCGTAAGAACCCTCCAAACCTTAAAAACGACGAACTTCTGTCGGCGAAGTGGAGCTTCCCCAATTCTTTACTGCCCCTCCTATCTTCCCGATCCACAAGTATACCATTTGGTTGACCACAGAACAAGAAATGCACCTCTTTGCCAGCCAAACTCAAACTTGGAGAATTTAGCTATACAACTTCTCCTTCCTCAATAATTCTAAAACTAACCTCAAATGCAACTTCACGCCCTCTTACGATTTTGAGTAAATCAAATGTCACTATAAAACAATAACGAACATTGATCTAGATAACGGTATTGCAACATTCTATTCATTATTCCAAGAAAATTGCTGGCATTGTTTAACCCCAAAGGCATAACAGTAAATTCAAAGTGCCCATATCTGGTTCTAAATGCGGTTTTTGGAATATCTTCCTCATGAACACGAAGTGGATACCTAACGAAGTCTATTTATAGAAAAGTAAAGGGGGAACGAGAACCTTGAAGCTGGTCAAACAAATCATCGATTCTAGGGAGAGGATATCGGTTTTTAACAGTCAACTTGTTTAATTCCCTATAATCAATACACATACGAAAAGAGCCATCCTTCTTTTTAACAAACAACACAGGTGCACCCCATGGAGAATGACTAGGTCGAATGAAACCCTTGTCTTGCAACTCTTGAAGCTGCCCAGACAGTTCTTGCATTTCCGAAGGTGCTAAACGGTAAGGAACTTGCTGAACGCCCAGCCCCCGCAACTAATATCCTATATGAAACTCAACTGTTTCTTTGTGGTGGTAAACCCGACAAATCTTCCAGAAACACCTCACTAAACTCCCGCACTACAGGAATTTCATTCATCTTTGATTCTCCTACATTAGCGTTCATTAAGGTCTTTCCAAATTTGAAGCTCGCTTATCAATACGAACTAACGTTAAAAAGTAACACAATACCCATCCAACTTTCAAAATTGTGCTATATCAAACTTTTGAATGACGTGGCAACTACGTGGGCACAACCTGACAGTCCCCCCCCCACCCCCCCGCCCCCCCCCCCCCCCCCCCTGACAACGTGTCACCAATTAAAACAAGACACGTTATCAAAAGTATGATAAAAACACAAATTTTGAAATTGGATGGGTTTGTGATACATTTTTAAAGTTCGTATCTGGATAACGTCTCAAATTGAAAAGTACGTTGCTATAAATGCCATTAAACCTAAAAAATTTGAAAATTTTAACAAAAAGTACTAAAAGAGAGCCAGGCATCTATGAAAAATAAAAGGTTAACACTTACTAAATAAGTATGTATAATAACCCAAAATGGCTTTATTGCTTAAAAGCCAAAACGGAGGTAAAAGATTATTGTGTGCATGAACATAACGAAAATACTCAATGGAGGAGCTTTTGGTTTGTGTGTTGTGATAAATATTTTGGTAGAGAGAGTTTGGAGGTCAGGGGTTCGAGTCCTCTACACGACCTCTGATTTCCCTCAACTCCCAACATATTTTTTTTGCAAATTTTTTTTATGAAAAAGCTTTAATACCTAAAAATAAGCAACTTTAAAAATGTGACTTTTTATAAAAACCTAAAATAAGCACAGAAATAAGCTAAAAAGAGTGACAGATTGCTTTTTTAAACTAAGGGCAAAAAGGGCTAACTGTTTTCATTTTTTAGACTTAATAAGCTAATGAAAAAGAAAAATAAGCTAACACAGATTAAGCAATTTGAACATGTTTAAAGCACTGAAAAGCAAGAACACAAGCATATTTAACTTAACTTCTACAAAACTTAACTAAAACAGATTTTTAAGCTAATTTTAAACTAGATTAAGCTACAAAAAGCTACTTTCAGAAGCTACAAATCAAAACCTAACAAGATTAACTATTACACTACAAGATTCAACACTAAAAACATGAGCTTAAACACATAAACATCAAGAAATCCAAAGATTAAGCAAAACTGTCACAGAGGGTTTAACAGCTTTTTTCAGTTTTTAGCAAACTTTGAACCTAATTTAAACCTACTTAATGAATTTGGAAATGTTAAACAAGCCCAAACAGATGAAGTTAAGCTCCCAATGAGCTTATATTCAGAAGCTCAAGTCCATAAGGTTCCATTTACTAGTTCAAATCTACGAATCAAAAAGGGTGTTTTAGGACTGAAAATGAAGAACAAGTATAGCAGGTTTTTCAAAACTTTTGCATAACATGAAATGGATCATAAACCTCAGATGATAATATGACTTAAGAGAGCAAAATAAACATGAAAACATGAACTTAAAAGATTTCTAAGCCAAGAATTAAAATAAGCACAATGAGAGGTTTTTAATAACAACAGATTACATAACATCCTACATAAAAACCTTAAAAACTTGTTTTTAAACTTAAACATATAACCTAAAATAGATAGAGGCCTCTAAATTAGTAATCAAATCTCCCAAATTGGTTCCAATGTTCAAACATACTAACATGGATACCTATGGTTCTTTGCAAACACCCCTTTAAACTTATATTCATGATTTTGAGCTTGATAACTTAAGATTTACCACTAAAAAAACCCAAAGACCAGATAATTTTTTAGCTTAATACAAACCTAATGAACAACTTTTAACAACTAAATAAGCCAGAATAAAGATATAAACAACTATCTAGCTTATAATCTATTTAAGAAATTTTGCCAAAACTAGAAACAACAAATTTAAAACTACAACTAGCATTAAAACATGATCAAACCACAATAATAAGACATATAAAGCAGAGATAACGCAGATAATAAGCACAATAAGCCAGCAATAAGTAGATTCAACTTTTAAGCTAAAATGAACTTTTAAGAACATACATAGGTCCAGAGTTTTTGTAAATGATTCACAGCACTCAATTCACTAATAACCAACCTATAGCTTATCCACATAAGCACTAACCCATGGCCATCCATTATACACCATGCTCCAAGTGAAATTTTGACAGATTCTTTGATTTTTTTGTGATTTTTAGTAAAAGGACTTAAAAACTATAAGTTATGGAAAAACTTATAGTGCTTAAGTTAACAGCTTAAGTATGAGTTAAAAAGAGCTTTTGTGAGCTTATAAAACGTTTTTATAGCAAAACACAAAGTACATTAACTTAAAAACATATTTAACATAAAAACTTAAATTTCATTCAACTTGAATTAAACAGTACAAAGCTTAAAGAAAAATACAATAAGTTAAAAACAAAGTTAAATATATACTGAAAAGTAAAACTAGATGCCTTTTAAAGGCTTACAATGAGCCTATTTATACTAAAATACTTCAAGTCCTTGTCCTTTGAAGTGTTGTGGAAACCGTAGAGGGGGGGGGGGGGGTGAATACGTTTCCTTTTAAAAACTTTAAATCTTTTGTATCGACCGCCAGGGGATATGGGACCGCCATTAGTAGATCATAATATGGAACACTTAAACATGTGGAAACCGTAGGGGGGGGGTGAATACGTTTTCTTTTAAAAACTTTAAATCTCTTATATCAATTACCTGATCAAGTTTGACTCAATATAAGAAGTGTCGATAATATGTTTACATTAGCCAACGCATATTCTAACAATATAACCGTACTCATAATATTTAGCACAAAGATCTACACATCCTTAGCTAACAAGATATACATAACAATTCACACAATCATGAGCACAATGCAAGTATAAAAGTAAAGCGGTAAATGTAAAGAAATAAGTAAAGCAAAAGGTAAAAGTAAATGCAAACCGACACGGTGATTTATAGTGGTTCGGTCACGAAGCTCCTCTTCGCCCTACTCTACTCCTCGAGTATCCAACTCGAGAGTTACTTCACTAATCAACAAGCTCCCTTTCGGCGGAGAAAACCTTATACCAAAGCTTACATTATTTTTCGACATTAAGCTAGATGTCGAGTCCTTTTTCGGGTACAACCAAACCCGTTATGTTTTGTGGCCCAACATAACAAACCTTGTATTTTATGGCCTAAACACATAAACCGTGTCGCTTACATTATTTTCCGACACTAAGCTAGATGTCGAGTCCTAATCTTAGCTAGAACCAATCTACCACTTCATCAAAGTATTTTAAGGCCTAAAATACTAACCATCCCACAATCAACCCATCCAAATATATACATCATTTGGATCTACACACTACTAAAGATTGGAAGACATGGAGTCGATCTATATGTGACAAATGTTACAAATGGACTAACTAGACTACATAACTTTGGATCTTGAAGATGCCGAAGTTCTTCTCTTGCACTTGAGGAAAGAAGAAAATGATAGAAGATTGGATCACATTTAAACAAGATTAAACAAGTTAAATAATCAAATGTTTAGAGAGATTTAGTGAGATCTAAAGAGAGAAAGAACTGAAAGAAAATCATGCAAAAGGGTTATGAAATCAGTTAGAGATGACCCACTATTTATAGGAGCTGAAAGCTGACAGTCTGGCAACGGCGGTCACTTATATATAAGGGGGCTGCAGCCTAGACTCCGCTTCCTTTTTTATCTTTTTGTGGGGAAGGTTGTATCTGGTATAGAAGCTTCTATTTTGGGGGGAAAACCTGATTTCAAATTTTATATTTAAATAAAACATTTCTTTTATTAAAAAATATTTTGTGTTTATTTATTTTTGTTAAAAGTACTTTTGTAGAAATGTAATGGTTAAGAAAAAAATATTTTTCTTTGATCATCCTACAAGTTTAATTTGTTTGTACATACCTTATGTGATTTACGTCGGGTGCAAACAAATGTCAGTGTTGATGCAGACTTAAGACATCGAGTGTTGTTGATGCATGTATGCATTGATGATTTGTGATTACGAGTAACTTGCGCACTTTACGTTACGTATTACAAGTCACATGTTTGTCATTACCAAAACATAAAGAGATCGTATAGATTAAATATCATAATATTTGCACTAACAATCTCCCCCTTTTTGATGATGACAAACTATGTAAACTATAACACATAGTAAAGTTTAAAAGTTACTCGTTTACACTTCCTTCTCCCCCTTTTGTCGAAGCAAAAAGATATTATGTAGATAATGGTTGGAGCATATACGTTGGAGGTTTGAGAAGAAGACATGAGAAGAGGGTACGTGCTCCGGGTATATATGTTAGAGGAATGAGAAGAGGATAGGTGCTCCGAGTATATAGGTTTGAGGTATGAGGAGAAGATGTGAGAAATAAAGGTGAAGGTGATTGTGTGTTCCTTGGATAGTTTAGAAAAGGTCATGAGAGGTGAGAAGTAGGCAAGACAAGAGGGTAGGTACTTCGAGTGTATAGGTTGAAGGAATGAGGAAAAGGTAGGTGATCCAAGTATATTGGTTGGGGGAATGAGAACACAACATGAGAAATAAGGTTGAGGTGGTTTTGTGTTTCTTGGATAATTTAGACGAGGTTATGAGAAATGAGAAGAAGGCTTGAAAAGAAGGTAGGTACTTCAAGTATATAAGTTGAAGGTATGAGAAGAGGACCTTAAGGTTGAGGGTGATTTTAAAGTGGAAAAGATGAAGTATTTGGAGTACGAATGAGCCCTTCATTGTATTTGACAAACCCCGATCCTATCTTCCCTATACAGGTAAGCTTGCATCATCCCAGTGAAGTCTTCTATCATCACGGTTTAACCAAATCCATGTTATTTAACCACATACCCCCTTGCTCATTGCGTCTCCATGATAATATCATTCCTTGTATATTGACTTTAACGGATCCGTAGATCAAATAAATTACCATCGATACTCAAGAAGTTCGATGTAATTTAAATGGATAGAGCACTTGCAAGTGCTCCCCCTCGGTGTATGCTCCCTTGTTTGGGGCACCAAGGAATCAATATATTGTTGTGCTACGAAACAAAGTTAGTAGACAAGTGCACATATACATATAGCAGAACATTAGCAGGGAACTAAACATGCACTTCTAGGTTTTATTAATCTAAAGTATGACACTTTGGAAGAGAAGTAGAAACTAGACACAAGTAATCATTATTTTAAAGATAACTTAAATGATGAAATAAAAAGAATCGAGACGTATGCTTACGAAGAAAGATTAGACCGACTTTTAATAAACGATAATGGGATTCGTTTATTGATTGATGCAAAAAAAGTATTATGAGAATGGCCTTTTAAAAGTAGACGAATAACACTTAATATCTTGGAAAAATATGTCAATATATATATATATATATATATATATATATAAAAATATATATATATACATCTATATAATTTAAAATAATATAAAGAAAAATAAAGACGAGGATGGAACGATGTGCTCTTGGATGTGAAAGAAAATGATTCCATAGAGCCGAAAAGTAGTAAAGGAAGAGTCAATACTAAAGGAATTAACTTGTTGACAGAAGGTTGATATAAAAGATTGATATATCATTTGCACTAACAATTGATGTGCATATGATCCTATCAAGATAAAGGTGGATGATTGGGAATTTAAAGGTTTGTTATGTATTTTGTTGGTTGACAATGTTGAGGAACAAAGTGAGATGTAAAATGAGGTGGTAGTTCTTCATGAGGAATTAATAATGAGAAGGCTCAATAATGTAGTGACTCAATAACACTTGGTTTAAATCCTTCTTTGTGTTTCTCACTTTCTAGAAAGTAGAAAATTTGTGAGTAGTGACATTTGCATTTCGCAGATTACTAAAATATTTTTCGGACAAATAAATTAAGTTGTCAAGGGATATAGGAGGAATTCTAATAGTAACAAGACTATTAGAAGAGAGAAGAAACATATAGAAGTGAGAAGAAACTTATAGAAGTGAGAAGATACGTTAGAGATGAGGAGACTCATTAGAAGTGAAAAGGAACGTTTAGAAGTGAGAAGAAACTTTTAGAAGTAGAAAGACTATTAGAAGTGAAACGACTACTAGAAGAGAGAAGAGACGTTAAAGGAGTGAGAAAAATTGTCTATGAAATATGAGACAAGACGTAATGGCAGATGTGAGGAACCATTCATCTTTGAATTTGTGAGTGTAGATTGTAAGTCGATCAATTTGTAAGGAAATGTGTTTGATAATTAGGACGCAATTCATTGTTAATGAAATTCACTGACTTTTTGAAAACATAAAGCAACGATGTCTTATGAGTGTTCGAAAAATGAGAATGACCCATTGATCTATAGAGAGATATTGGGTATAGGTTTGGGTGTGAAGTAGACGTCAGCTCGTATCAGGAGAGAAGAAGTGTTAGGTTATGAAAAAAATAAATGGTATTACACAGCTTGCTGCCGACGTCCTAATATATATGGGGGCCAACCTGTGTTAAATCATGGGGGCGCCTGATTTATGGGGGACCAGCCACCAGCTGAGATGTTGTTGAAACGAAATTATTCGAAACGGAGTGACATTATTAAATATTTGCATTTCCACTAATTAAAAATCCTTTTTTTTTTTTTTTTTTAAAAATACTTTGGAAAGTAATTAGGTTGTCACACACAAATGGAACTAACTTAAATCGAGACTTTAGGAACAAAGAAGGATCGATTTACGAATGTGTTCCATCATATCCTAAACCTAGACGAATAATTTAACGATTCGCGATAAGGGGTAAAGACAGAAGCGACCGATGTTATCTTCAGAACGCAATCCTTTTCGAAATGAGAATGTTTCCCTTTTTTAACATGTCCCAAATGAAATGGTGACCTATCTTCGTATGTTTTCGTACCGATAATAATAATAATAATAATAAAAATAATAATAATAATAAAAATAAAAAAAGAAAACAAAGGAAGATGGAGGCGACGAGCTTGACAATGTCAAGACGGATGGTGGTTATCGTACGATAAACTACACTCACAAAATTATGTAGCTCTTCTCAAGCATTGCGAATGTTCATAAGCACAATCACAAGACGACTAGGATAACGTGTTGTAAAGTTAATGGTGGAAGCGAAAATAGTGGAGGAAATAGATTAGCCATCTCTATGGTTGAAGAGGGCGTGGTTGAGTGAGAAGAAAGAGGTGTGATCGAAAGACAAAGAGTGTTTTCGTCGAAGAGAAAGAATGTTTCATCGAAGAGAAAAAAAACGTTTTCCGTCAAAGATAAAAAAGTTTCGTTAAAGAGAAAGAAGAGCGTTTTTAAACTATTGTTAAGAGCTTGAATAGGGATTTTTTCGTATATGACTTAACGAATGCGATCGCGAAGTTAAAGATACTTGAATATTTTTTCGAATGAAATATTTAAGTTTCAACTACTTCGAGGAGCGTTAGATTTGTATCTAATCCTTTTCCTTGATTAAAGAATGGATGATTTGGAAGAAGCGAAGATGATGACAATGGAGTGTGTAGTGAAAGGACTCAATAAGATTTAAGAACTATTTTTGCGACTATTTGACTTTAGATAGTGACAACCGACGCGAAGAAAGATATTATAGAGTGAGAAAATATATACACAGATTTATAAGACATATATAAATATATATAATATATAAAGATAATATATATAATATATATATATATATATAATTATCAAAATAATTATAAATATATATATAAGCCGGCAAGTTTAATCTAAGCATGCATCCGACCACAATAATCAACAAGATTAATGTCTAAGACTGTATGACATCTAAACCTTATTTGTCATACATCAGCCTAATATAGTGTAGGTGCACAATTAACATGTAAGTCATGTAAAAATGACGCAAACAAAACATGATAAAATTTTAAATGTAATCATCATGTTAAAACATTAGGCATTTAGCATTTAGAAGCATATGTTATTTAGATAAACTAAGAGATATTTTATCTAAATTGCTAGAAAAAAGAAAACGCTTTTACAACAAACATACATTCAATAGCTAAGCAAATAAACATTGAGCATTAAGATAAACATGAAGCATATAATTGCATTACGTGGGAGCACGTTATCATCTTGATGTTTCAAGCAGCATATGTGAGGTGCATGTTTGTCTTGATTGACTTAAGGAGAGATCAAATTTCTAACTTGCATTATTGTGCACTCCTAATGAGATACAAAGTCTATCGATGTAGACTATCATTAGGCATATATAGGAAGAGCCATTTAATCAAATTAGAGAATGAATATGAGACTATCACTAGTGGTGCTCAATTCAGGCTAAACACGACCATTTTGACGGGTTATACCACGAACCCAACTTCACTCTTGGAAGCAATTTAACCATTAGGTCAAATTGAATTTCTAGTGCAATAGATTCTCCAGTAGTCATTCTCATGTTAGACAAAATAGAATTCCTATATTTTCCTAATGAAGTGTAGCAAAGATAAAATTTGTATTATATTTTCATAAAAGGCCTAACATGACTCACCTAACATGCTTTAATTTCGGTTCAACATAATCCTAAGTCAAGAAGTTGGAATTCTAAGGTTAAATGAAGAGAAGCTAGTTGTTGTAGTATAAGTGACAATAGTTTATCTAGTGTCCTAAGATTATGCTAAGAGTACAAAGTGTAATAGCTCTAACATGAGATGTTTCAAAAGAATGCACCTTTGCATGTCATTTATAAAAGAAATCCAATTAAGTATATGAACCTGTCAATAAACTTGTGTATATTTCTTTGTAGAAATAAAATAAATGATTAACTAAAGTTTAGTTACATGTATGTTAGAATTTTAAGCAAGAGATTGACAAGAGTAAGATGTTTAAATCTAATGACATAGGGCGAATCTGCCTAAATCGAAGATGAATCTAGGACGAATGATCCATCGATCCATGAGTGCCAACTTTAGTGCAAGGATTATTTTTTATTATATGGGAAGATGGTGTTGACATTTGGTTATTAGGAGGAACCTTATATAAGTTAGAGAGTTCTCATTTATGAGTTTTTCGGAAATGCATCCAAGTCTTGCTCATTAAGTTAGAGACTTATGAAGTTTCCCTGAGGAAATTTATAAGACATCAATCCTACTCAGCAGTGTGGTAAGTTTAAGCATGTATAATTTTTTTTTGGACCATAAGCTAATAACACAACATTTGAACATCTTTATACTACATTGAGAAATCTTCATTGCAAGTGTGAAGTTGCAATTTGATGACTAATCATGTTGATCTTAACAATCACTATTCCGTGAATTTTATTTAATAAACCAGGATGGTTAAACAATGTAGACTTGTAAAAATATCGTATGTCATTTGATTGATATTTATGTATCTAGATAAATCCATATCTCGATTTCATGTTCATATTCCAAATTTGTAATAGATTGAATGATAGATTGATTATCTTTGAATAATAATCAACTTCAATTCAATAAAACTTCTTACGATCACTTATTAAAAGAAAGCACGATAATGGTTTGTGGAATATGTTCAATTCTTCCTAATCCTAACCTTAGATGGTTAAAGGGTTCTTATTTGGTGAGGAAGAAATAATTATTTCTTAATATGTAAAGATAATGAGAGAGTTTTGATAAGAAGATAGTTTGAGTTTTGAGTTGTGATTTTAATTTGTTTGAGCAAAGTTACATATGTTTTGCATTTGCTCATGTTTGGCTTTTTGGAAACAACGACTTTACCAATTTGCATTAGTCAAGGAAATTACTTGAGTTATTCGGATGAAATATTCAATGTCGTCCCAACCTACTCATAGTGTAATTTATGCAAATATTCAAATATTTGGAACACAACTATTGGACAAGTAGACTCAATATGACATCATCTACACAAGTGTGAGTTATGATCTGATGCATATTCTTATCATCTTGGAAAGGGATGTCGTTATTTTCATATCAATCAAGTGTGATTGAGTATGTAGGTTTAAGATAATATCTCTTGTTATATTTTGATATAATCTTAAAGCTAGACAAATAAAAATCCGATTTCTTGTCCATACTCGAAAACTTGTCAATTAGATTCGATAATAATATCAATCATAGTTTGAATAATGAGTTGATATATATTCGAAATCTTTCTTGACCCTCACAAACACTCTTTTAAAAGAAGACAAATAAAGATTTTCATAGTGTGTTCCATTAATCCTAAGACTAGTTGTAAGTGTGAGGTTGATGAATAATGACAAGTTAATTTCTTACTTCTGGATTGTCATATGTGTTGCTTGTGCAAAAAACTATTTGTTGTTATGCATAGTATGCATAGTTTTTGACATTTTATTAGTGTATGAATGATTTTTCTAACCATTTTAATACAACACACATCTTTTGTAAAATACTATATGTTTATAAAAAGAATATAATTATGTGTGTGTGTTAGAACAATGCAAGCACAAGCAAGGTTTTAAAAAAAATACAATTTCTTTTACTTAAATACTAATGTATTAATATGATATTTTCTTTTGTTTAACCAACCCAAGGTCAAACAAAGCAAGACGATAAAAATATTTAGACATCTTGTTGGAATAGAGTTAATGTGTTTGTAGGTCCAGCCCTAGATAGATCTTCAAGCCTGTTAAGGTTGTAGAGCACTTATGTAATCACAAGCAACTCTAAGAGAGACTCTAACAAATTAAACTATTGTTTACGCGGAATATAAACAACAGAGTTAAAGAATTACTAAAAAAATGATCCTCTATGGATCTTTTCTATTAATAATAAAAGTGTTTTTCTGATTGATTCAATCACCCCTTTTATCCAAGGCCGTAGGTTTCTTAAATAGCCATGAAACCCTAACTACTTATTTCCTTAAGACTCGCTAAAAGCTAAAGTGATAAGTGTTATCACTTCCTAGGATATCTCATGCATATCCCTATCACTAACTAACTATACTATCAACTCGTAGTAAGCATACTATAACATTATCCTTACCAGTAGGAACTACATACCTACCAACAGGAACTTTTACTCTACCAGTGGGAACTACATACCTACTAGTAGTAACTATCTATTACAAAATTCCTAACAGTGATGGAAATATTTTAGTGACGGATTTTAACATATGATCTTAGGATATTATTTTTCCACACACTTGACAAACTATTTAACTCTTGTTTCTAAATGGGTTAGTACACTCAAAATAATCTACAAGATGTTTATGTAACACTTGTAAATATAGTGATCTATGCCTATATGCAATGCACAAATAATTTTGCAACTTAACGCAAGAAATCTAACGTAATTCCTATTAGGCATAATACGGAAAACTAGTAACATACAAATAATCAATACATGGAACAAAGTGTTTAGATTATATAATTACTCAAATTACAAATAGTAATGATACTTATTTAATAATCTATAACCAAGTTGAAAACAAAATAGTTAAACACACATAATCATCAAGCATACACATAAAGTATTCTGTCGTCTTTTGTTATTAGAATAAACGATGTATACATAGCTTGATTTTATTTGAAAACAAAAATAGTTTCCTCCCAATTTTAAAAATTAATCAAGATTAATGTTTTCAAAGATAAGTTGACTAGAAATGCTCGACTTGAAAGAAAAGGTAAACTACAAGTTTTACGTCAAACTGAAACATATAGTTTTGACCACTATGTAGTATTTTGTATCTCTGACTGACTTAAGTTTAGAATAAAGACTTGGAATTATTTTTAAATGAAACTAGACTCAATTATCTTCGAAATGGCGGGTGTCAGAACTTCTACGGACTTACGGTTGATTTTATATGATTTTTCAAAGTTTTCCAAAAACTGACGAAACAGACAGGCGGCCCCCGTAAAGGTGACGGCCCCATATATGTTTGGGGGCCGCCCTAACATTTATGGGACCGCCACCAGAGACCCCAAAACACGTTTTTTGTTTAAAATCATTTTGTGACTTAACTGTAGAACATAGGACTTTAAAAAGTTATTCCCACACAATTTGAAAGATAGAACAAATTTTCGTGTTTTAGACATCATTTCTACTCTTACGACTTAGACAAACATAAGTTGGCACTTCCAAGTTCTTTTAAGAAAATTTTCCTTCAAGCTAGTATACAAAGTATATTTAATAACAAAACTAGTACGAATTAAACAACAAAACACTTTTCATATTTAATCTTCCTTCATAGGTAATTGATACATGGATAGTACTTTATTTTAAAAACTATTTGTTTTGAAAATTAGGATTTTTCATCCTTTTGTCGGATATCCGTTTCCTGCACAATATAAGTGAAAACATACAAATACAATGTATTTTTGGTACGTTTTGGGTCATTTAAGTCTGATTTTAATGGTGAAAGGTATGTGTAATTAAACGCATATCAGGTTGCCTAGTACATCAAGGGGCCGCCCTATTTAAAGGGACCGCCTCTAGAAGAGGTTTCGGACTAGATCATTTGTATCAAATCACCAATCAAGTTTAACGCAATAAGAGAAGTGTCAATAATGGATTTAAAATAACTAGCGCATATTCTACCAATATATCCACACTCACAATGTTTACTACAAAGAGCTACAAAACCATGACTAACACAACATACACAACAATGCACACAATCATAAGCACAATGCAAGTGTAAAAGTAAAGCGATAAATGTAAAGACATAAGTAAAGAGAAAGGTAAAAAAAATGCAAACCGACACGATGATTTATAGTGGTTCGGTCATGAAGCTCCTCTTCGCCCTACTTCACTCCTCGAGTATCCAACTTGAGAGTTACTTCACTAATCAACAAGCTCCCTTTCGGCGGAGAAAACCTTATACCAATGCTTACATTATTTTCCGACACTAAGCTAGATGTCGAGTTCTTCTTCGGGTACAACCAAACCCGTTATGTTTTATGGCCCAACATAACAAACCTTGTGTTTTATGGCCTAAACACATAAACCGCGTCGCTTACATTATTTTCCGACACTAAGCTAAATGTCGAGTCCTAATCTTAGCTAGAACCAATCTACCACTTCACCAATGTATTTTAAGGCCTAAAATACTAACCAACCCACAATCAACCCATCCAAATATACACATCATTTGGATCTACACACTACTAAAGATTGGAAGACATTGACTCGATCTATATGTAACAAATGTTACAAATGGACTAACTAGACTACATAACTTCAGATCTTGAAGATGACCGAAGTTCTTCTCTTGCACTTGAGGAAAGGAGGAAAGGATAGAAGATTGGATCACATTTAAACAAGATTAAACAAGTTAAATGATCAAAGGTTTAGAGAGATTTAGTGAGATCTAGAGAGAGAAAGAACTGAAAGAAAATCGTGCAAAAGGGTTGTAAAATCAGTTGGAGATGACCCACTATTTATAGGAGCTGAAAGCTGACAGTCTGGCAACGGCGGTCCCGGCGGTCCCTTATATATAAGGGGGCCGCCAGGCCTATAAGGGGGCCGCCGCCTAGACTCCGCTCCCTTTTTTGTCTTTTTGTGGGGAAGGTTGTATCTGGTATAGAAGCTTCCATTTTGGGGGGAAAACCAGATTTCAAATTTTATATTTAAATAAAACATTTCTTTTATTAAAAAGTATTTTGTGTTTATTTATTTTTGTGAAAAATACTTTTGTAGAAATGTAATGGTTAAGAAAAAAATATTTTTCTTTGATCATCCTACAAGTTTAATTTGTTTGTACATACCTTATGTGATTTACATCGGGTGCAAACAAATGTCGGTGTTGATGCAGACTTGAGACATAGAGTGTTGTTGATATGTATGCATTGATGATTTGTGATTACGAGTAACTTGCGTACTTTACGTTATGTATTACAGGTTACATGTTTGTTATCACCAAAACATAAAGAGATCGTATAGATTAAATATCGTAATATTTGCACTAACAATCTCCCCCTTTTTGATGATGACAAACTATGTAAACTATAGCACATAGTAGAGTTTAAAAGTTACTCGTTTACACTCCCTTCTCCCCCTTTTGTCGAAGCAAAAAGGTATAGTGTGGATTATGGTTGGAGCATATAGGTTGGAGGTTTGTGAAGAAGACATGAGAAGAGGGTACGTGCTCCGGGTATATATGTTGGAGGAATGAGAAGAGGATAGGTGCTCCGAGTATATAGGTTTGAGGTATGAGGAGAAGATGTGAGAAATAAAGGTGAAGGTGATTGTGTGTTCCTTGGATAGTTTAGAAAAGGTCATGAGAGGTGAGAAGTAGGCAAGACAAGAAGGTAGGTACTTTGAGTGTATAGGTTGAAGGAATGAGGAAAAGGTAGGTGATCCAAGTATATTGGTTGGAGGAATGAGAAGACAACATGAGAAATACGGTTGAGGTGATTTTGTGTTTCTTGGATAATTTAGAGGATGTCGTGATAGATGAGAAGAAGACATGAAAAGAAAGTAGGTACTTCAAATATATAAGTTGAAGTTATGAGAGGATGACCTTAAGGTTTAGGGTGATTTTGAAGTGGAGGAGGTGAAGTATTTGGAGTATGAATAAACCCTTCATCGTATTTGACAATCCCCAATCCTATCTTCCTATAAAGGTGAGCTTGCATCATCCTAGTGAAGTCTTCTATCATCATGGTTAAACTAAATCCATGCTATTAAACCACATAGCTCCTAGCTCCCCCTTGCTTATTGCATCCCCATGATAATTACATTCCTTGTATATTGACTCTAACGGATCCATGGATCAAATAAATTACCATCGATGCTCAAGAAGTTCGATGCAATTTAAATGAGCAAAATGCTTGCAAGTGCTCCCCCTCGGTGTATGCTCCCCCTTGTTTGGGGCACCAAGGAATCAAGATATTGTTGTGCTACAAAACAAAGTTAGTAGACAAGTGCACATATACATATAGCAAAACGTTAGCGGGGAACTAGACATGCACTTCTAGGTTTTATTATTCTGAAGTATGACACTTTGAAAGAGAAGTAGAAACTAGACACAAGTAGTCATTATTTTAAAAACAGCCTAAATGATGAAATAAAAAGAATCGAGACGTATGTTTACGGAGAAAGATTAGACCGACTTTTAATAAACGAGAATGGGATTCGTTTATTGATTGACATAAGAATATTATGAGAATGACCTTTTAAAAGTAGACGAATGACACTTAATAATATGTCAAAAAAATATATATATAAATATATACTTTAAAAGAAAAAAAATAAGACGAGGATGGAGACGATGTGCTCTTGGATGTGAATGAAAATGATTCCATAGAGCCGAAAAGTGAGGAAGGATGAGTAAGACTAAAAAGGGAATATGTTGACAAGAGGTTGTTGAAAATGATGGATATATCATTTGCACTAACAATTATTGTGCAAGTAATCCTATAGAGACAAAGGTGGATGATTGGGAAATCAAAAGTTTGTTTGGTGTTTTGTTGGTTGACAATGTTGAGAAACAAAGGTTGGATGTGAAATGAGGTAGTTCTTTCATGGTGGAAGAATAATAAGAGACTCAACAATGTGGTGACTCAATAACACTTGAAGATTGAATATCTTCTTTATGTTCTTCACTTTCTAGAAAGTGGAAAGTTTTGTGAAGGAGTAACATTTGGATTTCGTAAAACACTTAAATATTTCGAATGAAATAATTTAGTTGTCACGAGATATAGAAGTACTTTTAATAGTAACAAGACTATTAGAAGAGGGAAGATACGTTTAGAGGTGAGAAGACATGTTAGAAGTGAAAAGGAACGTTTAAGAGTGAGAGGAACCGTTAGAAGCAAAAAGGCTATTAGAAGTGAGACGACTATTAGCAGTGAGAAGAACCATTAAAAAAATGAAAAGACTATTTGAGATGAGAAAAGACGTTTACGAGAAGTGAGGACAAAGATTTGAGGAGATTTATTGTGTAGTGATTTTAAGGATTAGGTTTGTACTTTGTGAAAGGTAGTTTACATTTTATGGGTTGTAGAAATAATATTAGTTTGTGGTTATGTTGGTGGAGAAGGATTACATGATGAATTTTCTTAAGAAGATGACTCGGTGGATGACTCAAGACTCGTTTCTCATTTCACCTTATTGGTTTGAAGATGTACTAGAAGTAGTAATCACCGACAAGAGTGAATAATAGTTAATAAGGTTTGGGTGAAGAACAGACGACAGCTCATAGAAAAAGAGGAGAAAGAGAGGATGTTCGTTTTATGATTTGAAAAAGAAGTGACAGATATCACAAGCCTGCTGCCGGCGGTCTCATATATATATGGGGGCCGCCTGTTTTGATCATGGGGCGCCTGGTTTATGGGGACCACCACCAGCAGAGATGTTGTTGAAGAAATTTTTTGAACGGAGTGACATTTTAATTTGCATTTCGCTAATTAAAAATCCTTAAAATACTTCGGATGAAGTGATTAGGTTGTCACGACACGGAATGGAACATAGACTAGAATCGAGACTTAGAAGAAAAGAAGAGATCGATTTACGGAATGTGTTTCATCATTCCTAAACCTAGACGCATAAAATTTAACGATTCACGGTTGAGGGGTAAAGAAAGAGTTTCAACATTGTTATCTTCAGACGCAACCTTTTCGAATGGAGATGTTTCCTTTTTGACATAGTCCCGAAGGAAATGGTGACGTATCATCGGTATGTTTCGTACGCGAAAATAATAATAATAATAATAATAATAATAAAAATAGAGAAGAAAACAAACGAAGATGGAGGCGACGAGCTTGACAATGTCAAGACGGATGGTGGTTAACGTACGATGAACTACACTCACAGAGTTATGTAGCTCTTCCCGAGCATTGCGAATATTCTTAAAATAATCACACGATGAGGTATATGGTTGTCTTAAAGGTGGTAGCGGAAATAGTGGAGAAAAGAGATTAGCCATCTCTATGGTTGAAGAGGCGTGGTTAAGTGAGAAGAAAGAGGTGTGATCGAAAGACAAAGAGTGTTTTCGTCGAAGAGAAAGAATGTTTCATCGGAGAGAGAGAACGTTTTCGTCGAAGAGAAAGAATGTTTAGTCAAAGAGAAAGAATGTTTTTGTCAAAGAGAAAGAATGTTTTCGTCGAAGAGAAATGAAGAGCGTTTTAACTAATGTTGTTAAAAGGCTTGAATAAGGATTTTTGGATATGACCTTTAACGTTTGCAATCGCAAGTTTGAATATTTCAGATGAAATATTTAAGTTGTCAAACCTACTTGGAGGAGCATTAGATTTATATCTAAGCTTTACTTGACAAAAGAGTAGATAATTTAGAAGAAAGCAAGACGATGATCAAAGGAGTGTGTGAGTGAAGACTCTAAGAGATTTAAGACCATTTTGCGACTCTTTTGAAAATTTAGATAAGTGACTCGGACGCGAAGAAAGATATTCTAGTGTGAGAAAATATATACATAGATGTATAAGACATATATATATATAAGCATTAAAGTTTATCTAAGCATGCATCAACACAATAATCAACAAGATTAATGTGTAAGACTGTATGACATCTAAACCTTATTTGTCATACATCAACCTAACATAGTGTAGGTGCACAATTAACATGTAAGTTATGTAAGATGACTAATATGTGAGAAATCACATATCCTTTTTATACCAAAAATTGCCCGTAAATGATCAAAATGTGCAAAAATATGCTTGTATTTGTGTATTTTGTTGTTTGTGAATGTATAGGTACGGATATTGCAAATATCACAAGAAAAACTGACAAAACGGACAAACAACTGACACGAACGGATAGAAGTACAAAAGAGGCCGAAGTTTTCAAGCAAAAGGTCAACAAGTCAAGTCTTGTCAAACAAATGTGTCAACCCAAAAAAGACAAAATCCTCACATACTATAAAAACCCTTAATGTTAATTCATAAATCACAAATATTCCATAACCCCTAACACCATTATTTCCTTTTTATTAAAAGATAACGGTCGTTATCTCTTTAACAATAAACCCTTATAACATAAACCAAGACTAAATAGACATGTTAACAAACCCGTGGCTAATTCCTTTTATACCCGGGCCCAAGTCAAACCCTCACACCACGGGTCAAACAACGATATAAAAAGAAAAGAAAAGGGCGCGAAATATCGTTTTTACTGTTCATCATCTTCACCAATTACCCTGTGTAAAAATCAAAGGGTAAATTCTAATTAATGACGCGGCTGAAAGATTCGAGTACTAATAAACAAGTTATCAAGCTCAAACGTCACATCTCAGCTATGATTGGTCAAGAGGGATCAAGGAATGACACGTTGGATCTAAACTAACACACTCAGGAATGGATTTTTACACTAAAAACAGGCAAAAAGAAGCACAAACCTTCTGACACAAGGATTGCCACACTGGCAATCCGTGTGAGCACATTTAATCCAACAGACATAAGATGGGATCCAATGATTGTAATTAAATGGAGGGTTGATATCAAGACTGAAAGGAGCATGAAAAAGGTCCTAGAAGCATCCTCTCAGCCTATAAATAGAAGACCTTCTCACTCACAAGAATATCTTCTTTTTCTTTTTTAGTTTTTAGTAGCTTAATGTTTAGCTTATTTTAATGTAATTTTTCTATTATGGTTTTTTATTCAATTGTAACCTCCATTTCAATATTTTGGGGGGGGGGGGGAGGGGGGGTCCTTTGTACTCATTTCAGTCATTAATAAAAGTTTGATTTTCATTTAAACTCTTTTGATAATTCTAATTTCACTTTTATACAAAATAATGGATTAAGCTCTATTACTGTTTTCATACGCTTATACTAATCATAAGCTACTATAAGCTCTCTTATAAATTTGATTATCCCTTAGAATTGGATGGCTGCTGGATGATCAAGTTTGGTAATAGTCCTTGAAGGTCAAGGGTTAGGCTAGATTAGGGAATTGGTCTTGCTTATAGCTATAAGCTATAAGCTGTTTGCATAAGCTTTGTTGGAGCAAACAATCCCTGTTCAGCTGGGATTTCAGGTTCTACATCATTTACTTTTTTGTCTTTAATATTTTAGTATAAATCTGCTTATTAGCTTATTGTTTGCTTAATCTGCTTATTTGATTGCTTATTTCTGATTAGTATAGTTCACTTATGCTTATTATAGTTGTCTTATGTTCATAGTTCTTAATGATTATTTTTAAATCTTAGTTTTCTATAATATGTTTTAAAATCTGTCATAAAAACCAAAAATATTAGTTTAGCTTATAGCTTATTGTTCTGGCTTATTAAGTTGTTTAAATCTGTTTATTATGTTTGTTAATAGCCTATTAGTATCTGGTATTTGATAATTGTTTATTAAATTTCAATTTTATAAGCTTAAATGGATTTGAGTATTTTTAAGGGAGTGTTTGGCACAACAGTACTAACTGAGAGGTAGTACTGCTTGTGACACCTTTGACTCTTAAAACTGAATTTGAAGATCATATTTAGATAGGATTTAAAGAGATTAGATAGGCTTAATCATGTTTTCCTAAGCTTGCCTATTAATATCTTGAATCTGGCAAAATAGCTTAGATTCATTTGCATATTAAGCTCAAGTTTAGTTTAGTTGTAGTTTTTGCTCTAGTTTACTTAGTTTTAGTGTTTTAAAAGTAGTAGAGTCAAAGTCTTAATCCTGCATTTGTTGGTTTAAAGCTTTGGTAGCTTTGTGTGCTTACTACATCAGATAGGTAAACAGAATAAAATACCTTTTTCAATCTAAAAAATCAGAGGGTAATTTTTAAAGTTAGATTTTGAAACTTTGTTTACAAGTAGCTTGTAGGTCATTGTCAAATGGTTTTTGTTTAATTTGTTCTCAAAAGTTTATCTTGTTATCTGTTTTTAAGCTCAAAATTTAGAATTTCAAAACAAAAGTTTACTCAACATATACTGAGTACAATAAGCTGTTTTCAAGCCACTTTTTCATTGAGTAATTGAATTTCAAAATGTTTTGAAAAAGCTGTTTCATATAGCTTTTTGGCCAAGGTTCAAAGTGATATAGGCTAGATTATCATAAGGATCTGTTTGTGGGCTTAAAAATAAGCTTAAAGATGCTATTTGGTCTGTTTGGATTGTAGTTTTAGCATAAGTGCTTATTTGAAGTTTTTCAGCTTATGGCTTTTGTTTTTGCTTAATTCCTGCTTAGTTTTGCTTAATAGGTTAGTGGTAGGGTTATGTAGCTTTTACAGTTTAAAGTTTTAACTTATTTAGTTTTTCTAGCTTTTAAGACATATCTGAATTGTTCTATAAGCTTTTTTTTTAGCATATTTATTGATTTGTGAAAAAAGTCGAGTTTTTAACAAAAGAAGCTTATTATAAGCTGTTTAGCAAAGTTGCTTTTTGAAGTTTTTGCCAAAAAAATAAAAAAGGGAAGATGGAAGTCAGGGGTGAACAAGGCTCGAACCTTCGTCCTCAACACCCTCAACCTTTTATAAACCTCACAAGACACACACACTCAACCAACGTGCCCTGGGGTCTTTTTCATTTTATAATTGCACAATTAATTCCTTATACACATGTGCACTTTTTAGCTTATTAGGCGTTTTTAGCTTATTTGACAGCTTATTTGAATAAGCTGTATACCAAACTTATTTTTCTTATATTCACATGTTCCAATTTAATTTTGCTAATTTTCAGAATTTTTATAAAATAGTTTAGCATTTTTTTTTTAATTTTCTTTAAAATCGTTTTTTAATTCATAAAAAAATATAAAAAAATCAAAAAAATATAATTCTTTTTTAGAAAATTTTCTTTTATCATTTAGAACTTAGGAAAATTATATTTGGTTCATAGGGTTAAAATGCAAAATCTTGTTTCTTAAAGACGGATTGAATCCCGTCTTATTTTAGTATTTTTACTTAAAAATCTTTCGTTTTTTGTTTAATTTCTTTGTCCTAGCTTTTTATCAATTAAAACTTATAAAAACCAAAAAGATCATTGTATGACTTAATTTATTTGATTAGTTTTTTAGGTCCCAGTTTAGATTTCCGAATGCAATTTTTATTTAAAATTTAATTTCGTTTATTGTGAAGTTAAGTTTAATTGTCTCTTTATTTGTTCCGTATTAGGATTGTAGAAAACAAATCATCTATGAACCAATTCAAGTCATTGTCCAAATAACAAACGAGGTCTCAATTTCATAAGTCTTTAGGAAAACGACCAGGTAATCACTTACCGGTTTCTTACGTGTGGTGTATTTTTGTAAGAATTTTCTACTACCTAAGTCCTAAAAGGTATTTTGAAACTTTCTTGACTTGGGAATAATTACGTAAATATTGACGAGATCAAATTTTGTCGCCTAATTTTTCGCCGGGGATATGTGACTAAGATTCTTCTGTTTGCCATTGTCGATCGGATATGAAGAACCTTTCGTCTTCGAAGTTTAGCTTTGAGAAATCAAAATAGCAAAAAAATAAAAATTAAAAAGTACAAAAAAGTTTTTCTTTTCTTTTTAGTATAAGTAGAAGATTATTAAATAAACAAAAAAACAAAAAATTTTTGCTCTATCGGATTTTATGATTTTCTCGTTAATTTGTGAATATAGTATGAAAATTTTTTTTTAACCAAGTTGGTAAAAGAACACCAACAAATAATACTTTCAATTGAAGTATTATCCATCAATAAGTTCCCGAACCAAAGATTAAATTTTTACCGTTTGTGTCACTTACGAAAAAGGCGCACTTTTGTAAAATTTATTTTACTTAAGAGAGTTACCCAAATTATGATTGATTATATCGGTAAACAAAAAATTCCTTTCTCATTTCATTCTCTTTCATTTGATTTATTTAGTGCATGACACTATAAATTCAGTTTTCAAATAAATTCAAACGTAACCATTCCGAGACGTCGAAATAGAGGACGTGCTCCAAACGTAGTCGAACCCGAGCTTCGTACTATCGTTGAATTGCCCCAATGCGAACGTACAATGGAACTGCTCCGGCACCCCGGAAGGGTTTATGGAGAACTATCGTTTACGGAATTAAAAAAAAAAGAAAAAAAAATGCGGATCACTTTGAAATGAAATTAAGACGAATTTGCTACAATTAGTTCAAGCTAGCCCGTTTCACGGTTTTGAAAGGGAAAATCCCCATACTCATATTAACAATTTCAAAAGGATTACCTCGACTTTGAAGTTTAGGGATGTGCCGAATGATGTGATTAAACTTATGATGTTTCCATATTCGCTCGAGGGGGCCGCTAGAGTTTGGTACGATAAAGAACCTCCTAATTCGATCTTGACTTGGGAGGATCTCGTAACCAAATTCGTGAATCAATTTTTCCCTCCCTCGAAGACCACTCACTTAAAAAATGAAATCTCTCGTTTTACCCAAAAATTCGAGGAGACATTTAGTGAAGCATGGGAACGATTTAAGGAAATGCTTAGAGCTTGTCCCCACCACGGATTTACGGAGTTAACCCAAATAGATACTTTCTATAACGGTTTAAATGATAACGATCAAGACTCCTTAAATGCCGCGGCGGGTGGAAATCTTTTGAGTAAGACTACTAGAGAGGCCTTGAACATAATTGAGAACAAATCAAAAGTTCATTATTTACGAAACAAATCGAATGTTTCTAGGATGAATACAACTTCTAGGGAAAGTTTTAGTTAGACGGATGAGAGAATTGATAAGCTTGCGGACCAAATTTCGACCTTAGTTGAGATTGTTTTAAAGAAAGTTATCACTCCCGCTACGGTTAAAGCGGTTGAGGAACCTTGTGTTACTTGTGGTGGTGCTCATGCTTACTATAATTATCCTAATACCGATAGCAATCAATCTAATGTTTGTGCGGCAATGGGTACTTACAATCAAGTAGCCCCTCCGAACCGTGTTAGCAACCACATGGCACCACCTGGTTTTGCTCCGGTGCAAAATAGTCAAAATAGGTATAATCAAAATCAAGGTCAATGAAATAATTTTAATCGGGGAAATAATTTTCATGGAAATCAAGGTTTTCAAGCTCAAATTAATCATGCTCCAAATTTTCAAAATCAAGGATTTCAAAACCAACCTTTTCAAGTGCCTAATAGCAAGTTCCACAAGAGTTTTCAAAATGAGTTTTCAGTTACAAGAGGAATAAAGACCAAATGATAGAAACATGTAAAACAAATCAACACGTTGAAAGGAGACCTTAAGAATGAAATTCAAAACACGATAAAATCTCAACAAGCTGTCGAATGAATCAACAAACTACATTTTCAAATAATTGCAAACATAATATGTGGATTGTTTCAAAACCAAGCCTCAACTTCGGGTACTCTTCCGAGTAATACCATTCCAAACCCGAAGGGTGAGATGAAAGCGATCACTACTCGAAGTGGTGTTGCTTACGAGGGACCCTCGATTCCTACTAATCCTTCTCCTAAAAAGGTAGTGGAATGAGAAACCGAGGAGACAACGGATAAGGAGCAATCTAATTTCCAAGGAAGTACCGCTCAAATCCCACCTCCGGTTATCCCATTTCTCTTCTGGAATCCGATATTCTAACTACTTTGCCTAAAACCACTCCCATCCCGGAACCCGATATTCCGAAGAATTTACCTAAGCCAAATATTCCATATCCTTCACGACGTAATGATCAAAAGTCCCGTGACAAAGCTTCGAATCAAATGGAGAAGATCTTCCAAATCTTTCAAGATTTGCGCTTCGACATTAGTTTCGCGGATGCTTTACTTTTGATGCCAAGATTTGCTCCTACGATTAAGAGTTTGCTTATGAATAAGGACAAATTGCTTGAGTTAGCTAAGATACCGTTGAACGAGAATTGCTCGGCGATACTCCTCAAGAAGCTTCCCGAAAAGCTAGGAGATCCCGGCAAGTTTCTATACCATGTAATTTCCCAGGAATGGATGTATGTCACGCCTTGGCCGATCTTGGCGCAAGCATAAATCTTATGCCCCTTTCTATTTGGAAAAAGCTTTCTTTACCTGAACTTACACCAACTCGGATGACTTTAGAGTTAGCGGACCGATCAATTACTTATCCTAAAGGACTCGCCAGACGTTTTGTCAAAGTAGGAAATTTCACTATCCTACCGACTTTGTTTGTTTTTTTATTTCGAAGAACGATCCTCAAGTTCCTCTCATACTTGGGAGATCCTTTTTGAGGGTCGGTCGTGCTTTAATTGATGTTTATAGAGAAGAAATAACCCTTTGAGTTAACAACGAAGCCGTCACTTTTAATCTCAATCAGGCTACGCGATACTCCTCGACATATGATGATTCGTCAATAAACCGAATTGACGTCATTGATGTGGCTTGTGAGGAATTTTCTCAAGAAGTACTTGGTTTTTTGAATAGTTCTTCGGGTGGCAATCCCACTTCGTCTTCGGACCCAATTATTTCTTCTACTACCCCTTCATTTATTCTTTTTGAAGGAGGAGATATTATCCTAGAAGAATTGGAGACTTTTCTACAAACTTCGGATGAGTTAACGGATTTAGATGATGATTTCTATGACACGGAAGGAGATATTCTTTATCTTAAGCAATTTTTTAATGAAGACCCATCTCCATCTCTGACCCCAAAGAAGAATGAAGACCTTAAGGAAGTGACCAAGGAAAAACCTTTGATTGAAGAACCTCTAGAATTATAGTTAAAAGATTTACTGTCTCACTTCGAGTATGCTTACTTAGAAGAAAACGACAAGTTACCCGTAATTATTGCAAAAAGTTTAAAAGATAATGAAAAAGAAGCTCTCTTAAAAGTGTTAAAATCTCATAAACGGGCCATTGCTTGGAAAATCACCGACATCAAGGGTATCAACCCTCGTTTTCACACAAAATCTTGATGGAGAATGATTACAAACCCACGGTTCAAAGTCAAAGACGGGTTAACCCAAAAATTCACGAGGTAATCAAAAAGGAGGTCTTAAAACTTCTTGATGCCAGTATGATTTACCCGATCTCCGACAGCCCATGGGTTAGTCCAGTGCATTGTGTTCTAAACAAAGGAGGAATAATCGTTGTTGCTAATGAAGAGAATGAATTAATTCTGACACGTTTAGTTACCGGGTGGAGAGTTTGTATAGACTATAGAAAATTAAATGAAGCAACTCGAAAAGATCATTTTCCATTGGCATTGGATAAGATGTTAGAAAGATTAGCCAAAAATGAGTTTTATTGTTTTCTAGATGGATTTTTGGGGTATTTCCAAATACCAATAGATCCCCAGGACCAAGAGAAAACTACTTTCATATGCCCGTATGGAACTTTCGCGTACCGTCGCATGCCATTTGGCTTGTGTAATGCTCCCGGTACTTTTCAACGGTGTATGATGGCCATATTCCATGATATGATCGAAAAAACTATGGAAGTGTTTATGGATGATTTCTCGGTTTTTGGGGATAGTTTTGATTCATGCCTCTCCAATTTAGAAAAGATGCTAAAAAGGTGTGAAGACACGAATTTAGTTCTTAATTGGGAGAAGTGCCACTTTATGTGTAGAGAAGGAATTGTGTTAGGGCATAAAATTTCAAAATCGGGAATTGAGGTTGATCGTGCTAAAGTCAATGTTATCGCTAAGCTACCTCACCCGACTACCGTAAAAGGTGTTAGGAGTTTCCTAGGTCATGCGGGTTTTTACCGACGTTTTATCCAAGACTTTTCCAAAATAGCTAGACCGATGACTCACCTTCTTGAGAAGGAAACACCGTTTGTGTTTTCTAAGGATTGTATTCATGCTTTTGAGACTCTTAAAAAGAAGCTTACCGAAGCTCCGATCTTAGTTGTCCCAGATTGGAACCTACCTTTCGAACTCATGTGTGATGCAAGTGATTTCGCGATTGGTGCGGTTTTAGGACAACGAAAGATGAAGCACTTTCAGCCTATACATTATGCTAGTAAGACAATGACAGAAGCTCAAATTCATTACACTACCACGGAAAAGGAAATGCTTGCCGTTGTGTATGCTTTTGAAAAGTTTCGGCCATATCTTGTCTTATCTAAAAGCATAGTGTATACGGATCACTCGGCTTTAAAGTACCTTATGAACAAACAAGACGCAAGACGCTAAAGCCGAGGTTGCTACCGGTGGGTTCTTCTCCTACAAGAATTGATATCACCATCCTTGATAAAAAGGAAGTGAGACCATGCGGCAAGACCATATATATCTAGACTAGAAATCCTACATAAGGATGTGTTAGAAAACAAAGACATAAATGAACATTTTCCTTAAAAACTCTTTGGGAGCTTATTTTCTAGTGAAAGACCCCATGGTTTGTGGACTATCTGCAAATTACCATGCAGGAATTTATTAATCAAAGAATGTCAACTCAACAAAAGAGGATGTTTTTTAAGGATGTTAAACATTATATCTGGGATGATCCCTATCTTTTTCGTACTTGTGCGGATCAAATCATTCGACGGTGTGTGCATGGGCAAGAAGCTCTTGAGATCCTCAAAGCTTGCCATGAAGGACCCACCGGGGGCCATCATAGTGCCAATCTCACCGCCCTGAAAAAGGGTATTTTGATGTCGTGGGTGTTGGTGGGGTGCTTTTGGGGGGGGGATGTTGGGTGGGTGGTTTGGGGGTGGGGGGTGTTTTCCCTTTTGGCCTACCAATATATCGAGATGCCCATAATGATGATCCAATCTTGTGATACGTTTCAAAAAACAAGGCAAAAATTTCACAACGAGATGAGATGCCCTTGCTCCCTCAAAACCTATCCAAGATTGTGAAATCTTCGATGTAAGGGGTATGCGATTTTATGGACCATTTCCCATCTCAAGGAAATAAATACAATCTCCACAAGCTGTTGATTATCTTTCGCAAATGGTTTGAAGCAAAGGCGCCTCCCACAAATGAATGCTAAGGGTTCTAGTAAGTTTTTAAAAAAAAAAAATCTCTTTTAGCCCGATTGGAACACCTAGAGCTATAATAACGTCGTGGGACCCATTTTTGTAATGATCAGTTGCCAAAGTCAATTTCTAAGTATGGAGTCAACCCATCGTCCTAACTACCCGCTTATCACCCTAAAACGAGTGTCAAGCGACGTGGAAGGTGTTCCAAATCATCGCGGTGTTGTAAAAGGAAAACGTTTTCAAGAAAGGATGGTTGGACTAAATTAGATGAAGGCTGTCGTGGGCATTTCGTATTGCATTTAGATGAGCACCAAATGGGGTTGTAGGCTGCCTACAGCGAGAACTTGTTATAGAGAGGAGGTGCTTGTGGGTGCCATAGTTATCCAATGAGGGGGAGTTGATAGCATAAAGCCAACTGGGTCTTTGAAACAAGGCTAGTCTTACAACGGATTCGACTCTCTAAAATAACTACTTCAGGGGGCAGTGTGAACATTTTAAACGCGCTAGAGAAGGGCGTCAGTTTCTGGAAATGCAACGAAGTAATGATGAGCTGGTAGCCGAGTGAGAGAATCAAGAGCTATAATGAGTAATTTCTTTCGTATTCTTTTTCTTTGATTTATAAAGGAGACGAGTGAGAACCTAGGAAAGAAGACATATCACAAAGAACACGACTCATATGTTTTATGCGACGATCAAAAACGCGTTTTTCAATGTTGGTGAACGAGTTTACTCTCAACTCTCGTCCTAAAGATATTCTCAGGAAAGCTTAAAACTCGTTGGTACATGAACTTTCACCATCACCAAAGTTTTATTTCCATACGGAACCATTGAGTACTCAACCTGATGGGTTCCAAACTTTTAAGGTGAATTAGGTCAATCGTGGTAAAGCATTACTTCGAAGGGGACTTGCCACCAAAAGAAGATCCAGGATTCTCCAAACTCTCCCTGAGTGACAAATAAATTCAGATCGAGTCAAGCTATGTGACTCGTATACCAAAATCAAAAGCGCTTCAGTGGGAGCACCCCATGCTATCCCATTTCTACTTTTTCTTTTATTTTTTATGAGTTTTGGTTTCTAATGTGTGTGAGGGAGGCTTGTCTCCTTGGGTATTTTGTTTGGGGGTTCCTCTTCCATTTCTTTTGTGTTTGTATGTTTATACATGTGATTAAATGCATGATGAACCCAAAATTTTCTGAAGCCCTCTCGTGTTTTCGGATGTTTGTGTCCTGGATCACTCGAGCTTCCTATCCTTTGTTTTCAAAAAAAAATTAGTTTGGGAAATCCGATACTCCTTTTCGTCATTATCATTCACGTTTATCTTTGCATAATTAATAAACGGCTTAGATTTGCGTAGAGACCCGACTTAAACATTGAGGACAATGTTTCGTTTTAGTTTAGGGAGGGAATCTATCGATTTGATTTATCGTGCTTATTGTTTTTGTGTCTTACCAGTACCCGTTTGTTCTCGCAAAAATAGCAAAAAATTTTAATTTTCAGTAAAAAAACATGTAAGATACCAATGTAGTGTTTTTACGTTGAAGTGAGAAACAGAAAAGTAAATTTGACCCTCGGTCGGTTTTATACCTAAGCAATGCTCCTTAACTTTAAATAGATTGTCCCCTTTGCTAATCTTTATACAAGGAGCGATAAAACGCTATTTAACTTGAAAGGTCCAAGACTTGCAAGTTCCCAAATTGATTTTAAATATGCGAAAAGTTATTCAATTGATTGTTAAGGCTAAGTATTCACGAGTTTTTCTTTTTTAGAAATTGTTAAAATTGTGAAGACAAGAGAATATAAAGTAGAGTATAATTGTGATGCTAACATAGAATAATTGGATTTCTTTTAAGGGCTCATAAGTGTTAATTTGTGCATATTTCTCCCATTAGCTTGTTTTCACATCTTATATATAAAATTTTTTGTTTATAAAATAGAGTTGTGCGGTTTTTTTGGTTAATAATTAGTAAATAGAAGTATATCTTTAGTTCCGTTGTGATTAGGATGAGTACACATAAGGAATACCTATAATATGGCATATTATATGTATCACATTAATAAATATTTTGCTTAATATTCCATAAAGAGCTTAGGGTATATGGGATAAGTAGTCAATCAATAATAATCCAAACTGATAAAAAGTTTGCAGCATCTTGCCCGGCTCACAACCTATGTCAACAGCCTTCAAAAGGTCGAGAAGTTTCCGAGTCGAAATATGTTTGGCTACACTCTTCGGAGGGCGGCCGATGTTGTAGCCATACTTAAAGGACTGAGGTTTAATAATGTTTGCTTAATTTTATCTTCTTTTGTGCCATAAAGCAGGCTAAGAGATATGGTGCCAATAAGATTGTCCATTGATGCTTACAGATGCCTTAGGGTATATGAGATGAATGGTGCCTTGCTAGTAACCTAATAAAAGCCAAATTTTGGTTACCTTGATGGTGTGACGGTTTAATCTGATGACATTTGATCTTGTTGAAAAAGCTAGAGCTAATTTTTGCGTTTTTAATCCGTTACGCTTTATTTTTGAATTAATCAGTATCTGAAATAAAGTCTTAAAGTGCCTTCGGGTATATGACTATAGTAATATCGATTGGAGATAGCAAAAATGGGAATATAGGGGAGGAAAAGTAAGTACACAATTGAGGCTTCTTATGAGTAGTATGTTTAGCATCATAACTTGTAATTTGCAATGATCAGGTGTTTTACTTGGCTGGAGAAGTGAATAAGACCGGGACTGGGAATATTTATACCATGTTGGACACTTCTCAAAGTGCTTTGTGTTCTATGATCCTAAAAGTTACCACAAGGTAATGAAAACAATACATTATGTCACACAAGTATAAGCTGTAGTTGGGTAGTTAATTATTAAGAAAAATCATAAAAAGAGAAAAAAGTTTTGAAAATGGAAAACGGTGTTTTAATAAACTTGTGACTTGGAACTTTCACCCGCAAATACTTTACTACTTCTGTAAAGATTAGTTTGGGGAGAGTATTGAGGTATTGGTTATAAGATCCCATGTAATATAGCATGAAGGTACACGAATCGTTTAGTTGAGTGTGTAATATTGATAGGGTGTAAAATACACATTATCCGTAACACTAAAAATGGACCTTATGACCAAAAATACAGTAAAAATTGCAAAAATATGTGTGTTTTTTGTTGTGTATGCAGGTTATGGATTAAGAGTACATAAATCACTAGAAACCGTCAAAATGGGCAAACACGGACACGGAAAACGGTAAAGAGAAGCACAAAAGAAGCAGCGGAGATCAAACACTGTGACTGCACAATAGAGCTCTTGCTCCCCTGGTTACTCAGTCAAAAAGTACCTTATCACTCAATGGTCACTACCTTGGTCATCGTCGAAGTCAAACAGTACAAGTCTACAACTAGAAGACAAAGACGGATACGAAACACATTGAAATAAAAATACAAACTAGTCCTCATAATTTCCAAAGTTACATAATTAGTCCCTAAACCTAAATGGGCCTAATCCTTCCTTAAACCTTTACCCGGAAACAATAAAACCAAAAGTCCAATTCCAAAGCCCATAACCCTTAATCACAAGTCCAGGGACCATTCTTGTCCAAAGTGAAAGATCTTTTATTATAAACACAAGGACCAAACCTGCCAATACCCAAACTCATTCCCCCTTTTACCCGTTCAGTTAAAAATAGGCGCGAAATCAAGTTATTACTGTCATCATCCGTCCCAAACAGTGCCTCTCCTCATATAAAAGAGGACCGGTCGGTTGTCTCAAAATCTATTAGAAGTGAAAAACGATCAATTCAAAGCTACAAGTACAAGATGGCAGGGATTTTATAGTCCTGTTCATGAGCTCATTTTTTGGTTCCCAAGCAAGGGAATGCCCGCGTGTGATGTAAAGAAAGCACCATGAGAAGAGGGATTATACTCACTATCACTCAAAGAACAAGCACAAACTCATATCAATGGTTTGCCATCTTGGCACCCATGTGATTATCAAAGTGATCCAAGGGCCATAATTGATTCTCCAATGATTATAGGAATATACGGATGAGATTAGCAGGAGCGTCTAACTAACTCAGACCCTAGAAGGTTCTCTCAGCAGCTATACGGCCCTCACTCACACACACATGAGAATCTTCTTTTCTTGTAATTTTTTAGCTTAATTTAGTTTTCATGTATTTTCTTTAAATTCCTATTGTAATCTCTTTCCAGTAATGTAACAAGCTTTTAGTAAATGAAATTCAGATATCTTCTTTTAATAAATTGTTATAAAATTTTCAAAAGCTCTAGATTCTCGATGTAAATGACTCATAAGCTCTCAATAAGCTCTCTAAGTCTCTAAGCTTAGATTGAGCTTAATTCAGTCTTATTAATCTACTTAAATAAATAAAATCAGCTAATTTCCTTGATAATTGGACTTATTAAGCTTATGAAGTGGTGGGGGGAAAAAGAAAAAAGAAAATCCAATAATGAAGAAGGGATCCCAAGGGACTTTTACTAGGCTTAGTCTTAGTGATCAAAGCCCAGAGCTGTTGATTAAGCTGCATTGAGCCCTTAGCTTCTGTTTGAGCTACTAGAATCTTCAAGTAAGTTTTTCAATTTAAATTCTTTTTGTCCTTAAATATATAGCTTAATATGCTATTATGAGATTCTTATTGTCTTATTCTAGTTCCTGTTGATTGCTTACTATTATCTAATGTGTTTAAGCAAATGTTTCCTTAATTTGTTTATTAGGTTTTAGTATAATAAATCTTAGTAATTTCATTACTTATGTTTTAAAAAATTCATAAAAACCAAAAAAATAAGTAGCTTAGCTTTAGATTCTTAATTCTAGCTTAATAAGTTGTTGAAATCATTTGTTAAGCTTGTTGTAAGCTCATTGTTATCTGGTATCAAGGTTTGTTAGCTATTTTTGATATTTTGCCAAGTTTAATAAAAACCCGTCAAGTAATTAAGGAGTGTTTTGTATAAGGAAAATAAAAACACCCTTGTTTATTTTTTTTGGGGGACCTTTAAAAGTCAAAGGTATTTTTGGGTGAATGCAATTTGGTTAGTTTGATGATCATATTTTGATAAAGTTTTAAAAAAGATTTTGAAAATTAGTTTATCCCTTTTAAACATCTTAGACTTATTTATATGACTGTGCACCAGGGGAGCTTTTGATCTCATAGATATTTGAGATTTTTTTGAAACCAAACTTTCCTAGTATATATTTTTGCTTGTTAAGTGTTTAGACACACTCTTAAAGTGTGTCTATTGCAGGTTTGACCACCTTGGTCACCTGCATTTTTGATTTAACCAACCTGTCAATTGCACCAGCAGTATTAACATTAAGTTAATACTGATGGTCTTTATTGAGATCCAAAGTTTAGGGTAGCTTTAAAAAAGTTTTAGTTTTTAAAACTCAGTAGATTTAAGACTACAATGATATCGTTAAAGTTATATTAGTCTTTTTTTCTAATTTTGTCTAGCTTAATAATTAGTGCATTGCTTTTAAAAAGATCATAATAAACTCAAAAAGCCATAAAAACAGTATAACTAAGTCTTAGCTCTTAAATTTGAGTTCTAGCTTATAATGCTTGTTTCATGATCTTTATGTCAAAGCTTATAAGTAATAGGTTTTTAAGTTTCAAAAGTCAGCTTATGCATAGCTTATATGCTTCTTAGCTTGTAATTTTTTGAGTTTTTAAGTTAATTCTGAGTTTTTTGCAGGTTTTATCTACAATTTCAATAAGCTTTTGTAATGAATTCAGTTAAAGTAGCTTGTTCATATGTTATGATTCTAGACATACCCCAAATTTTTTAAGCTTTTAGGATTAGCTTTTGGTTTTAGATTTTAGCTTATATTGAGCTTTGTGCAAGTGATTTAGTGTAAATGAGCTTAAAAGCCCACTTTCTGTGGTCAGAACTTCAAAAGCTCTTTTAGAGCTTATCTTTGAGTTTTAGCTTAAGCTTCTTTCATTAAAAGTGCTTTAAAAAGCCTCTTTTATAGCTTTTAGCTTTTGGTTTTCAAAAATAAAAAAAATGCAAAAAGGGTGTTAGCCAACCTCGAACCCACGACCTCAAGCACACAACACACACGTTTTACCACTTTGCTTCAATAGCTCATCCAACCAAAGCTTGCACCATTTAATACTAGTACACATTTTAATTTTCCTTTTTCAATTATAAGCCGTAGCCTAATAAGCTACTTTCACAGCTTATTCGATAAGCTGAGCTGCTTCTTTTAATTTTCTAGTAAACCTTGTTTCATTTTAGACTTTTCCTGAATTTTTCACATTTTTCCTTCTAGTAGATTATTTTTAATCATTTTTCTTAGGTTTTAATTTTCGAAAAATCATAAAAAATATAAAAATAACTTTTAAAATTACAAAAAAATAGTTTTTAGCATTAGATTAAATACTTCTAGGTTTACATTCAGAAAAATCATTTTCAACACTGTTAAATTTTAATTTTCATTTTTGAGCTTTTATTTTTAATTTTAAAAATAGGATTTTAATTTTAAAAATAGTTAAAAATAGTTTTTTGAGTTTTTATGTTATTTTAGACTTTTCTAAGTTTAAAAATCATTTTTCTTAATTTTTAGGACTTAATTTGCTATTTTTTTAGGATTTATTTAGATTTAAATTAGTTTTTTAAATCAATAAAAAATTCAAAAATAATAAAAAAACTATAATTTCTTTTCAAAATTTTCTTTTGTCTTATTTTAGGTTTTAGAAATTTTATGTTTTCACTTTAAGAGTTAGTTTTGCTTATATTGCTTTATTGTCGCGTTTTTATTGCTCCTTAATTGCTTAGTGTTTAATGTTTTAAATTTTCAAGTTTCTTTAATTGTTTTCTTTTAATTGGTAAAATATATATAATCAAATCAATTCTTGTAACTTTCAAATTCAATGTCCGATACAACGAAGCAAGACTGAAATCAATTTCACAAATCGTTGGGGATAACTACCCTGGAGAATCAGTACTTCCCGTTAAATACGTGATATATTATATTAATATATAGTTTTGAAGAATTTCCCTTTTTTAAACCGTTATGTCCCTCAAAGGTGAATTGGGAATTTTCCATAGATTATAATATATCGATTTGAAACCTGCGAATCCCATCTGGCCTAGTATCAACTTAATCCTGCAGACAAGTTAATACTGCACACTAGGACCAAAAATAACAATGAAAAGTGCTAGAGCCAATGAACAAATTCTTTTCAAATCAGCACAGTTCCAACTATTCTAAGTGGCCCCATTCAACAAGAATACAGCATCTAAAAACAGTAATTTTAATACGAGGGTTAATACTGTTAGTGGTAAGAATGTTAATACTGTTAGGCCAAAAGCAATAGTTAATGCTGCTAGGCCAAAACAGTACTTAATACTGTTAAGGGAAACCATGTTAATGCTGTTAAGGCCTCAGCTTGTTGGGTTTGGAAACCAAAGACTAAATTAATAGACCATGTTTCTAAACACAACAGTACATCAACCATTTTAAAATGGTTTGATTATATTGATGCACAAGGCAAATCCAAGTCAGTGATGGCTTGGGTCCCCAAAAGAGACTGATTTTCTTACCACATGTGTAGGGCAATCCATAAATGGATTTATAGGACCAAGGAGTGATTGACAGTGGATGCTCAAGGCACATGACAGGGAACATGTCCTATCTTACTAACTTTGAAGAAATTGATGAAGGATATGTTGCCTTTGGAGGTAACCCCAAAGGAGGGAAAATCACAGGCAAAGGTACAATCAAAACTGGTAATTTAGATTTTAAGAATGTGTATTTTGTAAAAGAGTTACAGTTTAACCTCTTTAGTGTCTCACAAATGTGTGACAAAAAGAATAGTGTTCTCTTTAATGACACTGAATGTATTGTTTTATCTCTAAACTTTAAGTTAACTGATGAAAGTCATGTTTTACTTAAAGTTCCTAGAAAGAACAATATGTATAGTGTTGATTTAAAGAATATTGTTCCTAAAGGAGGTCTAACTTGTCTCTTTGCAAAAGCCACATCTGATGAATCTAAACTTTGGCATAGAAGGCTTGGACACATAAATTTCAAAACTATGAATAAACTGGTTAAGGGAAATCTTGTAAGAGGTTTACCTTCAAAACTTTTTGAAAATGATCAAACCTGTGTTGCTTGTCAAAAAGGAAAGCAACATAGAGCTTCTTGTAAGTCCAAAACAGTAAGTTCAATCAGCCAACCTTTACATATGTTGCACATGGATTTGTTTGGTCCAACATTTGTAAAAAGCTTAATGAAAAAGATGTATTGCCTAGTTGTCACAGATGATTACAGTAGGTTTAGTTGGGTTTTCTTTCTAGCTACTAAGGATGAGACTAGTGGCATTCTTAAGTCCTTTATAACTGGAGTAGAAAATCTAATAGATCAAAGGGTTAAGGTAATTAGGTGTGACAATGGAACTGAGTTCAAGAATAAGGAGATGAATCAGTTTTGTGAGAGAAAAGGTATTAAGAGAGAATTTAGTGTAGCTAGAACTCCTCAACAAAATGGAGTAGCTGAGAGGAAAAATAGAACACTAATTGAGGCTGCTAGGACAATGCTAGCTGATTCTAAGCTACCTACTACTTTTTGGGCTGAAGCAGTTAATACTGCTTGCTATGTGCAAAATAGGGTATTAGTAACTAAGCCTCATAACAAGACCCCTTATGAACTTTTTCTTGGTAGAAAACCAGCTTTAGGCTTTATGAGACCATTTGGGTGTCCTGTTACAATTCTCAATACCATAGATCACTTAGGCAAGTTTGATGGTAAGGCTGATGAAGGATTCTTTGTTGGGTACTCAATCAATAGTAAAGCATTTAGAGTATTCAACAGTAGAACTAGGATAGTTGAAGAGAACCTGCATGTCCAGTTTAGTGAGAATACACCTAATATTGCAGGAAGTGGACCAAATTGGCTTTTTGATATTGATGCACTAACAAAGTCAATGAATTATAAGCCAGTTGTTGCAGGAAATCAGTCTAATGGTAATGCAGGTACAAAAGCATGTGATGATGCAGGTAAAGCTAGAATGGAGACAGTACCTGGCAAAGATTACATTCTGCTACCATTGTGGACTGCTGATCCACCATTCTCTCAAAGTTCAAAGAGTTCTCCTGATGCTGGATTCAAACCTTCAGGAGATAATGAAAAGAAGGTTACTGAAGAACCAGGAAAAGAAGGTGGTGATTCAAGTAATGATCAAGAGAAAGAGGATAATGTTAACAACACTAACAATGTTAATACTGCTAGCACAAATGAAGTTAATGTTGTTGGTGCAAAAACAAGCATTGAACTTCCAGATGATCTAAATATGCCTGAATTGGAAGATATTGTTTATTCAGATGATGATGAAGATGTTGGTACAGAGGCTGACATGAACAATTTGAATACATTTATGCTTGTCAGTCCTATTCTAACTACAAGAATACACAAAGATCATCCAGTTGAACAAATTATTAGAGACTTGAATTCAGCACCTCAAACAAGAAGAATGACAAAGAATTTGGAAGAACATGGTTTGTTTAGTTCAGTTCAGCAAAGAACAAACCATAAAGATTTTCAAAATTGCTTGTTTGCTTGCTTTCTATCACAAGAAGAACCCAAAAAGGTAATTCATGCATTGAAGGATCCAAGCTGGATAGAAGCTATGCAGGATGAGCTTCTACAATTCAAATTACAAAAGGTTTGGACCCTGGTGGATTTACCAAATGGCAAAAGGCCTATAGGCACTAAATGGGTTTACAGGAACAAGAAGGATGAAAGAGGCATTGTGATAAAGAACAAAGCAATATTGGTTTCTCAAGGGTACACACAAGAAGAAGAGATTGGCTATGATGAAGTCTTTGCCCATGTTGCCAGAATTGAAGCAATTAGACTATTCTTAGCCTAAGCCTCATTTAAAGACTTTATGGTGTATCAGATGGATGTCAATAGTGCTTTTCTTTATGGTAATATTGAAGAGGAAGTCTATGTTTATCAACCACTAGGATTTGAAGATCCAGACTTTCCTGGTGAGTATACAAAGTAGAAAAGGCACTTTATGGACTGCATCAAGCTCCAAGAGCTTGGTATGAAACCTTGTCAACTTATTTGTTAGACAATGGGTTTCAGAGAGGAAAAATAGACAAGACTTTGTTTATCAGAAGGGACAAAGGTGATATTCTGTTAGTTCAAGTATATGTAGATGATATCATTTTTGGCTTTACAAAGAAGTCATTATGCACTGAGTTTGAGAAGATGATGCATAAGAAGTTTCACAATTGAGTTGCTATGAAGTGTCTACATTCTTCTTAGGACTGCAAGTTAAAGCAAAAGGAGGATGGAATTTTTATAAGTTAAGACAAGTATGTGACTGAGATTTTGATGAAATTTGGTTTTACTGATGTCAAGACAGCAAGCACACCTATGGAAACTCAAAAGCCTTTGATCAAGGTGAGATGTTAAAGAAGAGGATGTTCGTTTATCTAGATCAATGTTGGTTCATTGATGTTTATTCTTCTTCAAGGCCTTGATATTACTGTTTGCGTGTGTGCTGTGCAAGATACCAAGTCAACCCAAATGTGTCACATTGTTTGTTGTGGAATGAAAAGAATTTTTAGATACTTAAAAGGTCAACCTAAATTGGGCCTTTGGTATCTAAAAGATTCACCTTTTGATTTGGTAGCATACACTGATAGTGATTATGCTGGAGCAAGCTTGGATAGGAAGTCTACAACAGGAGGTTGTTAATTTCTTGGGTGTAGATTGATTTCATGGCAGTGCAAGAAGCAGACTGTGGTTGCTAATTCCACAACAGAGGCTGAATATGTAGCTGCTTCAAGTTGTTGTGGTCAAGTGCTTTGGATTCAAAATCAATTGCTTGATTATGGGTATAACTTTATGCATACAAAGATCTATATTGATAATGAGAGTACTATATGCATAGTTAAGAACCCTGTTTTTCATTAAAAAACAAAGCACATTGAGATTAGACATCACTTTATCAGAGATTCCAATGAAAAGAAGCTAATTCAAATGATCAAGATTCATACTGACAAGAATGTTGCAGATTTGCTTACAAAAGCATTTGATGTAAGTAGATTTCAATATTTGATTGCTAGTATTGGAATGCTTAATCTTTAAAGTCTTGATTATGAAAATGGTGAGGTAAACAGAATTGAGAGAGTTGGTGAGAATAAAAACAGAAAGAGAGATGTGTGATAAAAAAATAGAGTATTTAGGGAGAAAAGAATATTGAGAGCATTTGTGAGTGAAATAACAAAAAGATTGATGTGTGATAAAAACAGATAGAGTGATTTAGTAAGTAAAAGAATTGAAAGAAGTTGTGAGTTGAAAAACAGAATGAGAGTTGTTTAAATACAGAAAGAGATAATTTATGAGTAAAAAGAATTGAGTGAAAATAAAAAACAGACAGAGATATTTTTGTGAGGCTAAAAATGTTTATTTGATAAGAATAAAAACTGAGTAGAATGGTATTGGAGTTATGCTAGTGATTCAAAGTTAATGATGTAGCATAAACGTATGCTGCTTAGGAAGTTAATGTGCTAGGCATAAACTTAACTGATGGTGGGGAAAGTAAATGCTGCTAGGCATAAAACTTACTATGTTGTTGAAAGGTTAATGCTGCTCAGGATAACTTACAACTGTGGTGGGGAACGTTTATAATGTTGAGGGGTGTTTCATAAATACTACGATTATGGGTTTTATTCAATCATATTGATCATTTTATGCCAATTATATTCTCTCTTAATAACAAACCCTAACTCAATTTCTATCATTCATCATCAAAACCCAAACACAATTGACTGACCCTTTCTGTTTGTGATATCACTATTTAGTGCTGTCCGTTTTTGGCCTAATCCTGCTGATAAGGAAGGGTTTGATTTGAACAAGTTGTGATTTTCTAATTGCACACATAATAAATATGCGTGTAACCGTTAATCCCACTATATATACTTCGTGTATTGAACAATTTTGGGCTACTGTCAAGGTGAAAACGGTCAATGGGGAACAACAGTTACAAGCCCTAGTGGATGTGAAGAAGATAGTTGTTACTGAAGCATCTGTTAGAAGAGACCTTTAATTGGAAGATGAGGAAGATACGAATTGCTTGCCTAATGCTACCATTTTTGAAGAACTTACAAGAATGGGGTATGAAAAACTTTCATAGAAGCTAACTTTCTATAAGGCATTCTTTTCCCCTTAATGGAAATTTCTTATTCATATTATTTTGCAATACCTGAGTGCTAAGACTACTGCATGGAATAAACTTAGTAGCACTATGGCTTCTACAATTATCTGTTTAGCCACAAACCAAAAGTTAAACTTTTCCAAGTATATTTTTGAAAGCATGGTGAAGAACTTGGATAATGCTGGTAAATTCTTGATGTATCCAAGGTTTATACAAGTCTTTTTGGATAATCAATTGGAGGGGATGTCAAGTCACAAGAGGATTTATGTTACACCCTCTCACATAAAGAAGATTTTTGCTAACATGAGAAGGCAAGGAAAAGACTTTTCTGGAAGGGAAACACCCTTATTTCCAACCATGGTGGTACAAGCTCAAGAAGAAATGGGTAAAGGTTCAGCAAATCTCACTGATCCCCATCACACACCCATCATTACTCAACCATCATCATCTTAACCTCAAAAGAAACTTAAATCTAGGAGGCCTAAGGAGAAGGACACTCAGGTACCTCAGTTAAATGTAGCAGATGAGGATAGTATGACACTTAAGGAATTGATGGATTTTTGTACCAAATTGAAACAAAGAGTGCTTGACTTGGAGAACACAAAGACTGCTCAAGCTCAGGAGATTACAAGTTTAAAGAAGAGAGTCAAGAAGTTAGAGAAGAAAGGAGGGTCAAGAACTCATAAGCTCAAAAGATTATACAAGGTTGGTAGATCTGCAAGAATAGTTTTCTCCGATGAAGCTAGTTTGGATGATCAGGAGGATGCATCCAAACAGGGGAGGAAAATTGATGACATTGATAAAGATGCAGAGATTACATTGGTTGATGAAACTCAGGGGAGGCATGATGATGATATAATGTTTGATATGAGTGATCTTGCTGGTGAAGAAGTATTTGTTGCAGAACAAGGAGTTCCTGATAGTAAGAAAGATGATGTTGTTTAAGTTAATACTGCTACCACAATAGTTAGTACTGCCAGTACAATTCCAGTTAGTGCTGCTACAATAACTGAAGATGAAATAACTTTGGCTCAAGCACTGGCACAATTGAAAAGTAAGGTTACTACTGCTACAACAACTACTACTAAAGAAATTCTTCTTCAAGAGCCAAATGAATCACTAACAACAATAACAACAACAATTTCTTCAAAGGACAAGGGTAAAGGTATAATGGTTGAAGAACCTTTGAAGATGAAGAAGAAAGATCAAATCAGCTTTGATGAACAAGAAGCTATAAGATTACAAGCTGAATTTGATGAGGAAGTGAGGCTTGCAAGGGAAAAAGATGAAGCCAATGTAGCCTTGATTGAAGAATGGAATGATATTCAAGCAAAGATTAATGTTGATTATCAACTGGCTCAAAGACTACAAGCTTAAGCGCAAGAAACAGGAGTTGACAATTGAAGAGATGTCTACTTTTGTTTGTTGTACACTCTTGAGAAAAGAAAGAAAAGCCACTTTGCAGCTAAAGTGAGAGAAGATCAGAGAAATAGAACACCTACCAGAGCTCACAAGGAGATTATGTGTACTTACTTGAAGAATATGGCAGGATGGAAGCCTAAAGACTTAAAGAACAAGTCCTTTGCCAATATTCAAGAATTATTTGACAAAGCTTTCAAGCGGGTAAACACCTTTGTTGACTTCAAAACAGAGTTGGTGGAAGGCACTGAAATGGAAGAAAGCTCCAAGAAAGTAGAAGTAATGGAAGAAAGCAGTTCAAAAAGAGCAGGAAGTGAGCTAGAACAAGAGAATGCAAAGAAGCAAAAGGTGGATGATGATCAGGAAGCAACTAAGTTGAAGGAGCTCATAAAAATTGTTCCTGATGAAGAGGAAGTAGCAGTTTGTGTATACCTTTAGCTACTAAACCTCCAAGCATTGTTGACTGTAAGATTGTTAAAGAAGGAAAGATCAGCTACTATCAAATTATAAGAGCTGATGGAAGTTCAAAGGGGTACTCAGCCTTTATTCAAATGCTTAGAAGCTTTGACAGGGAAGATTTAGAAACTCTATGGAAATTGGTTAAAGCTAAGCATGGGTATACAAGGCCAGAAGAGGGCTATGAGAGAGTGCTATGGGGTGATCTAAAAACAATGTTTGAACATCATGCAGAAGATGCAGTGTGGAGGAATCTACGGGAAAACAAAGTGTTGGTTTAGAAGTTATTTGATTCCTGTGGAGTACACTTTATGAGGTTTCAAAATCTACATGTCTTTATTTTGGTAGAGAATAGATATCCCCTTACACCTGCTACAATCACATATATGCTGAATAAGAAGCTACAAGCTGATCATTTGAATGAAATGTGTGATAAGCTTCTTAAGCTCATCACAAAGCAACTCAAGAATCAATGAAGTGTTTAGAAGCATCCTCCTGGTGATTAATGAAGTTTTTAAAGAAGAAACTTGATGATTTTGAAGATAAATGTCAAGTTTAGGGGAGGATTGTTAGGATTAAAAGACTTCTTGATGATCTTAGAGTTACTGCTGCTAAGGTTTGTGTTACTACTGCTAGCATAAAGTTAGTGTTGTTTATTAACTCTAATAAAAAAATATTCTAAGTAGTTAGTACTGCTAGTGTAACTTAGTTACTACTGCTAGTACAACTTAGTACTGCTAGTGTAACTTAGTACTACTAGTATATATTAGTACTGCTAGTTACTACTGCTAGTATATGTTAGTATTGCTAGAGTAGAGTTAGTACTGTTGGTGAAGTTTGAAGAAATTATTCTAAGTAGTTACTACTGCTTGTACACAGTTAATGTTGCTGGTGTATAAGTTACTACTACTAGTGTTCAGAGTTAATGCTGTTGGTTCAAAGTTACAACTGCTGAAAGATTACAACTGCTGAAAGGATAAAGACTGCTTAGAGAAGATAAGAATTGTTATTTATAGAATAGATCTTTGAGAATATTCTAAGTTTTAAGAATATATTATAAATCGATTAGGACTCCTTGGTGTATAAAAGGAAGTCCTGGGGAATAGAGTTTTGTATTCATCATCATCACAAATTGTACCAAAAATGAGTCATTCATAGAGTTGTTCATAGCTTCAAGGTTTTGTAACCCTAATACTAGGAGAGTATTCATATTATTTGTAATAATAATATTGGAGCTTTTATTGTTGAATTATATTGTTCTGTGTTACTGTTTCATTGAAGAATTCTTCTTATATTAAAGATTAGATTCTGCATAATCTTTAGTATTATCAAACAAAGTTTCTATCATAGTTGTGTAGGATTTACACAAGCTAAGGAATTCAAGATCCATTCAAGTGGGATCAACAATGTTGGGAAATATATTGTAAAAGACTTAATACTGGTAGTATAACAGTTAAGTCTGGTAGTATTAGTTAGTTCTGGCAGT
>BQNB010015848.1:1549-50796 GCA_026074375.1 Tanacetum coccineum
AATGAAGGGCTATATTGACAATCTAGAGCGTTTGGGGCACCCCGTGACACTTGGCCTTGCTGTGAGTCTGATTTTAATCGGTCTACGCAAGGAATTTGATGGGTTTGTGCAGAATTATAATATGCATAGCCTGGGGAAGACAGTTAACGAGTTGCATGCTATGCTAAAGCTCCATGAGCAAACTCTAACTCTGCCAAAAAACAACGCTCCTCCTCTGCATGCTATTCGAGCGGGTAAAGTCCAGAAAGGTAAAAAGCACAAAAAACCGCAACCCCAAATGGCTGCCAGGGGACAAAATCAAGGGAATGGGAAAAATAAGCACGCTTATGCTCCCAAGCCCAAGATTCCCCCTCCACCCAAGAGGGAAGATCCCTGGTATGTGCTTAATTACACATACCGTTTTCCATTTAAACCGGACTTAAATAACCAAAAACGTACTAAAAATACATTGTATTTGTATGTTTTCATTTATATTGTACAGGAAACGGATATCCGACAAAAGAACGAAAAACGAAGCCAAAAACGGACAAAACCGAGCACGGAATGGAAAGGCGTAGAAAAGCCAAAGTCAAGTCAAAGCCAAAGTCAACAAAAGTCAAAGTCAAAGTCAACCCCGACAAAGTCAACGGTCAAAGCCGAAGCCAAAACCGAAGAAACACTTAATGGGCCCACCCGTACCCATCTAATGGGCCGGGTCAGCCCATTAAGTTGTTATATGAAGACCAAATCAATGAAATGGCCCAAATCCTTATTTATTCCTATCACGGGCCCAAAACAATCCTAAGCCCAATTCCCTTTTAAATCTGTTAAGCCCAAACCTTTTACTTCGTTAGCCACCAAGGACGACTCTTGCAAATCAACCATACATGTTAGGGGACTAATGTTGCCAAGTCCTTAAAACTCCATTATACACCACAAGGACCAACTGTGCAACACAACATATAACTCTGAGGGACCTTTCTTGCCAAGCCCAAAAACTCATAACAACCAAAAGGACTTTCCATGTAATCAAAGTATACAAGATGGAGGACCAAAGCTGCCATTTCACTTAACTTTCACCCCAAACCAAACTTTCCCGCCTAAAAACCCCCTTCTCCCCTGTCCCTCTCAATCCCTCGTTTACTGTAGCACCAGCCAAAACCATCACTCTCAAACCCTCACCCCACCCCACATGGGCTCATGTACATGCTGGCAATCCCCCTCATACCCATTGGTTGATGAAAAATGACAAAGAATCAAGGGACACGATTTGAGATTGGGCTCCAAGCAAAGATGAATGGCTAAGATGGACTTTGACTTCCCTCTCACATAACAAGCACACCAGTTGAAGCTCTCTCTATGAAGAAGCACAAGAAGACCTCAAGACTTTAGTATAAATAGGCATAGTTAGTTTATTTTAGAGGGTCGAATTTTTGTTTTAAGTCAAAAGCTTGTACACAAATTTGTCCACTTTTTAATATATTGCAAATTTAATTTAACTGTCTTTTAATTCCTGTCTTTTAAATACTTGCACTTTAATTTTATGCAATTTACATGTTTTCTTTAAATATTGTCATTTAAGCTTATTGTCATTTAAATACCTGTTTTAAGCTCTTATATAAGTTTTTTAAGTCATTAAAGTTTATATTAAAGCTTGTTTTCATTTTCTGTCAAAAAACTCAAAAAATCATTAAAAAAATCAAAAAAGAGAAGAAAGCATTGGAGCAAGGTTTATAAGGGATGGCCTTGGGTTTAGTGCCTCATGGGAGGCTATAGGGTTTGTTTATAAGCTTTTGAAAGCTTATTTCATAGCCATAAGCTAAGGACCCTTGTAAGTTTTCTCTTTTTCCATTTTTGCTTAAATTACTGTAGCAGTGCTTATTTTATGCTTATTTTTGCTTAATCTTGCTTATTACTGTTTGTTTATGCTTATTTGTCTGTCTTTGTAGCTTACATGCTATTTGTTTGAATTTTTGCTTAAAACTGTCTTAGTTGCTCTTTATTCTGCTTATTTCCATATTGTTTATTTTTGTGCTTATTTTTGTGTTCTTTTTGCTTATATTTGCTAAATAGTTGCTTGTTTGCATTTTGTGTTAAAACCTTGGCTGTAATTCATAAAAAACAGTTTTAAAAAAAACCTTTCAATCTTAAAGGGGTGTTTGGCATAAAGGGGTAAAGTGGGTCATTTGTGTGAAAAACACTTTTGGGTCACTTGGGGTAATTTGCATAAGCTAATTTAAGTCGTCTTAAGCTGTTTTTAAAGGTTTTAAAGTCCCAAGTTTTGTTTTTAAGGGTTTTCTATAAGTCACTTTGAAACTGTGGGGGTAGAACAGTTTCAAAGTGCTTATTGGATAAGCTTGTTTTTATAATCTTTTGAGTCTGGTTTTGAGTCCTTTTGAGTGTCATAACTCAGTTGTAAAAAGTCCCTTTGGTCTACCTTTGTTTTAGTTAAATCTGTCTAGTCAATTTTTTGTCTAAAAGTCACCTTTTTCAAATCCTTTTATCAGATAGTAAAGATTGTTTTTAGCTTCTAGATTTTTGAGCATAAGCTCATTGTCAGTCCAACTTCATCTGTTTTAGCTTGCTTTTTAATTTTAAGCTTATTTACCAGCTTATTTATAAGCCTGCTTATGCCCCTTGTCTTTTAAGAGAAAACCAAATTTTTTTTGCCAATCTTTGTAAACAGCCAATTTCATAAGCCATTTTCAGGGCTTGTTTGCATTTCAAACTTTTTGTTCTTTGCATTTTTAGAAAGCCCCTAAGCCACTCTTTAAGCCAGTACAAACCCCAAAGCCATAAGGATCCTTTATAGGGCTTAAAAATAAGCCCCAAAAGTGTCCCTAGGCCTGTTTGTCTGCCTGTTTTAGCTTATAGCTTATTTGCCATTTTTGCTTATCTGCTTGTTCCATTTGCTTATTTTTTAGGTTAGTCTTGCTTAATAGGTGTTAGTGATTGTTTGTTTTTGCTTATTTGTGTTTTTCAATAGCTTATTTATCCTCAAATTGCCAAACAGTTTATCCATTTAGCTTATTTGAATTTTCTGCTTATTTAGCTAATATTCTTTGCTTATTCTTGTTTGTTTTTGCTTATTAGGAGTAGGTTTATAGCTGTTTTAGCTTAATTTGCTTTTGCACTTGCTTATTGTTTCATTAAGATGCCAAAAAGTTAGCATTTTTAGTCCTTAGTTAAAAAAAAGCTCACTGTCAACTTATTTGCTTTTCTCTGTGCTTATTGATTTTTGAGTTATTAATAGAGTCCCGTTTTTTTATGTTCTGCTTAATTTGGGTCATTTATAAGTTTTTTAAAAAAAATAAAAAAAAATTCAAAAAGGCAAGAGGCCAAGGGATTCGAACCCTGGACCTCCCCTTTAACGCATTACAATTGGACCCTATTGACCACATACACATGGTTAACTGCACACCAGGACTCATGGTGGGAATGACGGGGGGGCGTTTGGCGGCACAAATAGGGTGGGTGGGTAGGGGGGGGGAACGGGGGCCAGGGATGAAGGTGGGGCGGCGGGGGCCTTGCGACAGTGACATTGTTGAGTGGGATGGATCGGGGTGGGGGCTGGTGAGAGTAAGAATAGGGAGCTGAGTTAGGAGGATGGTGAGGGGGTGTTGGGCGACTTTTTGTGGGTCGAGGGGAGGTGCTGGGGGACGGTGGTTTCAAGGGGGAGGATTGGCATGTTGTTTGGGTGGTTTTTGGATTATTTTTTGTGCTTGGCGGGGGGGTCTTTTGGGGGAAGTGGAATGGGTGATGGGTGAGCGAGAGCGGGCACGATTCGATCGCACACAAGGGGTTTTGTACCGGTTCCGGCCCGGTTTGTTTTTTGTTGTTGTTGAGACTAGGATAAAAGGATCTAACTAAGAAATATTGGAATAAATAGTTGTATAGTGGGTTTGAAATTGGTAATAAATTTATTATGAAATTGTATTATCAGCTGTTTTAAGGAAAAATTAATATAAAAATAGGGATATATAAATAGTAATTGATTTGGATATTTTTCCTTAATAAATACTGAAATGTAGCTAATAGTGAGGAGATATCTATGAAAATTTTTAAGTGGAATACCGTGATTGATGGGGTGTAAGCTGGAATTAGCTACGTAAATAGAGGTTTGGATTTTGGATTTTTATTGGTGTGTTTGTTTGGGGGGGGTGTCGTTTAAAGTGGGAAAGTAGGGGGCGCGGGGGTGTGGGGGGGGGTTGGGGGGTAGGGGTGGAGGCAGTATTGGGGGGATGCAGGGGATTGGCGAGTGCGTTGCCGGGAAGACACGGGCGGGTTGGGGGGGGGGCTGGGGGGGGTTATTGTTTTCAGGTGTTTGGTATATTTGGTTGACTTTATGGTTTTTTTGGTTGGGTTGGGTTGTTAAGATTTTTGTTGAATCATGCAGTTTTGATTAGGTTGGGGGCCGGGGGTTTTGGGTGAGGGGGGGTTAGTTGGTTAGTTTTTGGAGTTAGGGGAGGGAGAGAAGACTGGTTGAGTGTGGAGGATTTTATATGGGGGTTTGTTGATGTGGGTCGAGGGTTTATGAGTGTTGAAGTAGTAGGTGGGTAGGGTTCGGGATGTGATGGGTAGGGGGGTTTTTTGTTGTGCTGGTGAGTTGTGTTGATGATTTTATTATATTCAAATAAGCTAAATGTTAAAAAAATTTTTAATTTCCGCCTACTTACAAGTCCTCATTGACGATAAATATAGCTATTGATCAAACCAAATAAGAAAAAAAAAAAACCATCATACTCTATTAAGCAAGTGTATACCTTAAAAATAATCAAATGGAACAAGTAAAATCCACCAAAAGTAAATTAATTTTTATTAAGACTTCAAAACCTTAATCCCCAAACTAAACTTAAATAAGAAAGACATCCAAACCCCTATCACTCCTTCAAACAATTAAATTTTTAAATAATACTAACCATCAACTAATCAACTTTAAACACCCCATCCTTCTTCTTTCCCAATAATTATTCTCACATAACTTTCCTATTATCTCTAAGATTAAATACTCATTTAATATTAACATTCTTCTATATTCCTTCTCAAATAAAAATTTATAAACATTTTTTCAAAGCTACTATTCTACCTTTAAACATTACTTTATCATTTTCTATTCTTTTCTTCATTCGCTCACTCCAAAAATAATTCCCACACTAACCAACCCTAACTACCTTCATATTTACTATCTCGCCCTTCTATTACATCTTGGTATATTAATCTTATTAATTACTTTTCTCCACTATTTATCATAACATACTCATCAAACCACTCCTCTCATACCTCACACTCCAAAAACACAATCACCCTATCCGCTCAAGAGATATACATATCCCCATACATATCACCATGAGTCACTATATCACCTTACTCCATTATATATTCAATTACATCCTCAAACCTACTCTTTACTTCCCCCCTATTATAATTTTATTTTCTCACCACCCAAAACAACCCACCCCAACACCCCCCCCCACATACTATAAACAATACCTCATAAATCCCACACACACACACATCAATCAAACCCCACCTTTACACCACTCTCCTAATCCATATTAAATCAACATACTAAATTTACTCGCTCTCACCCCTATCCCTCCTTTCCTCCCAACACACATATCTCCTCCAAAAATTGTCCATACCCACCCAAAACCCCCATCTCTCTCCCCAAACACACCCATCCACACCACACAAAATTTTACCTCATACCCAATTCCCCCTTATTCTTCTATTCCCCCCTATAAAACCCCACACCCACCCCCCCTCATATATAACCTCCAACTTTAATTTTTATTTAATTCTTATCTACCACCTACTATATATAGAGATCTCTCTGACAAACTAAACATTCATAACTGAGTATAACCTCTCCTCTCGACAACTTATTTCTAACGCGTGGTGATGGTAGCAACTGCACTGCTCATTTGGGCTTAGTACTCCCAGCAACTATGTAGCTATTAATAAGCCAAAAAAGAACTACAACAAATAAGCACCAATAAATAAAACAATATATGGAAATAATAAGCAGAGAAAAAAATATATAAAATAAGAATAAAGAGCAATTAGACGTTTTTTTTTAAGCAAACTATTCAAACAATATTAAAATGTTATTTAAGTACAATAAGCATTTAATTTTTAATTATATAATATTATAATACATATTTTAAGGACTGACAAATAAGCAACAATATTATATAAACAAACAGTAATAAGCAAGCAAGATTTAGCAAAAAAAATAAGTATATAAAATTAAGCATGCTACAGTAATTTAAGCAAAAAAGGTAAAAGAAAAAAAAATGAGCGGAAAAACTTACAAGGGTCCTTAGCTTTCATGGCTTGAAATAATCTTTCAAAGCTTATAAACAAACCTATAGCCTCCCCACATGAGGCACTAAACACCAAGGTTTATCCTTATAAACCTTGCTCCAATGCTTTCTTCTCTTTTTTGATTTTTTTTATTATTTTTTGAGTTTTTTGACAGAAAATGAAAACAAGCTTTAATATAGGCTTTTAAGGACTTAATAGCTTATAAAAGAGCTTATTTAACAGTATTTAAAGACAATGAAAGTAAATAGCAAGTATTTAAAGAAAGCTTAAAAATGACAATAAGTAAAATGCAAGTATTTAAATGACTAAAATTTAAATGACAATTAAATTAAAATGCAATATATTAAAATGGTACAAACTTTGGTTTACAAGCTTTTGACTCTTAACACAAAAATTTGACAAAGGAAACCTAACTACACTAGTTCTATATTTATACTAAAACTTCAAGTCTTCATGTGCTTGTTTGGTGAGAGAGCTCAAGCAGTGTTTCTGTTGTGTGAGAGCTTCATCAAAACCCATCTTGGCCATTAATTCTTTCTTTGTCCCCAAGTAAGATGATCATGCCCCTTGATTTTCATAGCCAATGGGCATTTCTTGGATTGCCAGCGTGGCTCTTGTCTGTTTGTAAGGTGGGGATGGGTGGTGTAATGGGTTTTTGGCTTTTTGTTGTAGGTATGAAGACAAAACGATGATGAATAGTGCCAAATTAGAAGTGGCGGGAAAAGGGGTTGTATACCCTGTTTTTGTTTTGTGCAGGGGAGAAACTTTGGGGAGTTGGCAGCTTTTACCCCTCAAGTTGTATATTGATGTGGCATGGAAAGTCCTTGGTTGTGTTTAACTTTTGGGATGTTGGCAGAATAAGTCCTTCATGGTTATAAGATGTTTTGCAAATTCAGTCCTTGTGGGATTAACAATGTTATTGTTAAAGGGTTAAAAGGCCAACGATTGTTAAGTGATGGTTTGGGCCTTGTATAAGTATGTTGGGCCGGTTTGAATATAAAAGGTAATTTGGGCTTTTTATTTAAATTTGGGCTATTGGTCTTCATAATATACCTTAATGGGCTTATCCGGCCCATTAGATGGGTTCGGGTGGGCCCATTAAGTATTCTTCAGTTACGGCTTTGGCTTTGACCGTTGACTTTTGCGGGGTTGACTTTGACTTTGACTTTGACGCTTTTCCATTTCGTGCTCGGTTTTGTCCGTTTTTGCTTGATTTTTCGTCCTTTTACCGGATATCCGTTTCCTGCACAATATAAATGAAAACATACAAATACAATGTATTTTTGGTACGTTTTTGGTCATTTAAGTCCGGTTTTAATGGAAAAAGGTATGTGTAATTAAGCACTTACCAAAATACCTCTTCCAGAATCTTTTTCCTTTTCCTTTTCTTGTCTTCAGCTGTCATTTCAAAGGTTGCAAGTGCTGAAGGTGGAGGAAGTCCTAGCTTCTTTTCCTGGTTTATGACCCACTAGAATTTTGCTCTTAGGCTCTGCAAAAGCATATCGTTTGATTTCCCAGATTTTTTGGATGCTAGGGCATGAACTTCCAGCCATTCACTGAAACCCAACGACTTTAGCCTGAATCATCTTCCGGCCATTCAAGATCATCCTTATCTGAATCATCTTCCATTGAGACAGTTCCTTCTGACTTCTTTTCCTCTGGGTTTTGAACAACCAAAGCTTTTTCTTTATTTGGTACAACTTGAGCTGATGGTTGCTCCCTCTGAACAGTATTATAAGTGTTGGCCCCTGAGTTTTCTCCCTCTTAGTTTGATCAGGGTGTTGAGCATCTTGTTCTTTAGCAGGGTTGTTTTTCTCCTACTTCTCCCCCTCAGCATTAGCCTTTTTAAAGACTTCTGCTGCTTCAAGGAGGGAAACCATGTCCTTAAACATGATCTGAAGATCCTGAACATGTTAGGAGTTTAAATCCATAGTAGATGTATAAAAAAAGAGCTTGTCTCGGACTTCTTTCATCCTTTTTCAGACCATCAGTTTAATGGATTTCCTCATTTTGGTATGAAGGGATTTGCTCATCACCTTCTGAAGTAAAACAAATATCTGGCTCTCTAGTTTATTGAAGGCATTAAACTCCTTTTACATTAGCTTTAGAAGAATGTCTGGTAGCTAAGCTTGTAAGTTCTTCTGAACCTAGGCATCAACCTGACGTAACTCCTCTGCAACGAATTTCGAAACAGAGGTTTTGATGGAGTCCTGAAGCAATTTAGGAAGAATATTTTCAGAGCTTCTGAAAGTAGACCAGGCAGCTTTGCTTTGAGGGTATCAACAACAATAGTGGGAACAGATGACTGGATGTCCTCAACCACTTTCTTGGATATGCGGGACTCTATCTGATCAACCTTGTTGTTAAGCAAATACAGCTCTTCTTGAAGATGACCAAAGGGGTCTGACTGAGCTAGCTTATCAGCGGAAGCATGGAAGGTTTCTGCAGTACATTCCTGAAACCATGATCAGCAGAGTCTCGTGTCTCGAATCCAGACAAAGAGGCCAGATCATCATCAGGCATGAACCTTAGTCTAGAGAGAGATTCAGAAGCCTTTCCTTCCTCAGCATCTTTAGGAGTAATATCAGTTACATCCTTATTATCCTGATCATATGAAGAGCTCTGATGAATGAATAGTGAACCAGACAAAGTAGCAGCTTGATAGGACTTGATAATCTTGATCTCTGATTCAGTGTCATAAGGAGACTTAGCATTTTCTTGAGCACCTTGAGTCTTTGAATCAACTTCATCCATTATTTGCTTAAATGTGACCTCCTCCATAGCTACAAACCCAGCATCCTTCACTTCCTCCTCAACATTTTGGTTTAGTACCTGCATAAACTTGTTAGATAAACATTGTAAACTTGTAATGAGGTTGAGGATCACCATTCGCTGCCCCTAAGAAGACTGGGTGTGATTATCCAGTCCCCTCAAAAGTTTAAAACTTTTGGGTCTCTTTTCAGTTGTGAGTTTGTAATATGGGGAAGGATCGCCATTCGCTGCCCCTAAGAAGACTAGGTATGATTATCCAGTCCCCTCAAAAATCTAAGACTTTGGGACTCTTTTCATAGGTTAAGGGGACCTTTGAGTCTCAGTGAGTACAATTCATGTAGAGGTCAACTTTCATGCACAGATGGGTTGATCCAGCAAAGTCTAGACTTTTCAGAGTTAACTATCAGACGTTTTCAGCCTTTCACTATCATCCCCTGAGTGCAGACACAGAGTGTACAAAAGATATGGGAAATTCAGTGCTGACTCTGACTCTCTATTGGGTCGGGGGTAGCCCTTAACTTCACCACTCTCTCCTAAAGAAGTTTGAGAGTGGTTGCTTGTAGTGCCCTTTATATTTAGAATATTGTTACCTTTTCGGCTTCAGCAGCTGAAGGCTGGTTTCCTTGCTCCTCTGCCAACTCGAAGGCTACTAGACTCTTGGTGGCGTCAGCGGTGGCCACTGTGATTTCAGCATGTTGAGTCTCAGTGACTTGTTTCTTTGGAAGGATGACCCTGACCTTATATGGAGACTGTGGTTTGGAAGAAGGTGGGATTCTCCTCTTCTTTGTCTTCAGGTCAGTTGGTGCTTTAGGCTGAGTGACAGGCTGCACAGAGGCCCTAGACAAGGACTTATCAGCTGTGTCATCAGCATTCACTTCCCTAAAGTTAAGGATCAAAGACTGTTCAGGCTCTTCAGAAAGTTTAGCTACTTTTAACATGTGAGAAGTTAAAGGAACTTTAGAGGCTAGAGGTTTATGAAAAGAAACAACTGTAATGGTGTGGGGTTATACAAGAGTGAGATCATTGCTGATGTATTTTTCTCTAAGCAATTTTTCAAAAATCAAGGATAAAAACCTTGTATAGCAAATATTCAATTCCATATTCTTCTTCCCATTTTAAAGCTTATGAATCAAGTCTAAGAAGATAATCCCCCCAATGTCAATCTCCAACCCCTAGATTAGATAATATGCAATTATCTGCTGATTAAGGTTCATTTGGTCATGTGATCCCTGCATCCCACCCAAACACTTGACAATATATTGCATGAAGAGTTTACAGATGGGTGTAAAGTATTTCATCTTTAAGGGTGAAGAATTAACAAGCTCAGTGGATGAAAGGTTTGGTTTGTCTTTGTCAAATAAACCCAAAGTTGCCAGCCCAGCCCTTACGGTCTCCTTGGGAGGTAGGGGAATAGCGTCCTTTCTAATGGGTAGGCCAATGGCAGAAATGAACTCATCTTGAGTAAAGGACAGGGGTTTATCACACCATGAAAGAAAGAAGGTGATGGTCTTGGTCTCTTCTTCAACCTTTGTTGTATACCAAAACTCCTTTAGGTATTCCACGTACATTGCAAAGGGTTAAAGGGTTAGGGCTTGATTGATGCAACAGTTTGAGAGAAAACGAAGCATGGGTCGGTATAACTCGTTTGAGTGCTCAAGAAGAGCAATAGCATTATTAAAACCAATTATACTCTCATTATACCTAAAATTAACCTTGGATGATGGTAGAAGTTCTTTTGATTGTTGTGAAGATGTGGATGCCGAAGCCATTTGATTAAAACATTGATGCAACTTTGATGAAAAGGTTTATGTGAGATGATAAAAATGGAGGTTTTAGGGTTTTGAGTGAGTGAAAAAAATGAATGTGAGAAAGGTGAACAATTTATACCACAACGAATTTTATAAGTTTAAAAATAAAATTGATTTGATGTCCGCATTAAATGTGAGTGGTAAAACTGTCACAAAATGTGGGTCCCTATGACCCTTCGAGTACTGTTAATTCCACATTTTCTAAGAAAGTTGGTAAAACCTTTTGAGTAAATCTTGAATTAAATATTGAGAATGTTTGTCTTTCAACTTGCTAGTCACATTTAAGTTACCTTAAAAACATTTAATATTCAAGTCAGAGAATCACTTAAGGCCTTTTTCTTATCAGATACCTGTTTCTTAATATTGAGCATACCCAACTTAGCTACCAATCTAGTAAAGCTAGGCTCAGCTAAAGGCTTGGTAAAAATATAAGCTAATTGCAAATCAGTGGGTATAAAATGAAGCTCAATATCTCCTTTTAAAATGTGGTCTCTGATGAAGTGATACCTGATGTCAATATGTTTTGTCCTGGAATGCAACACTGGATTGTTTGATATGGCAATGGCACTTGTATTATCACAAAATATGGGCACCTTGTCATAGAGAACATCATAGTCAGCCAGCTGACTCTTGATCCAGAGGACTTGAGCACAGCATCCAGCAGCAACTACATACTCAGCTTCAGCTGATGACATTGCCACAGAGCTTTGCTTCTTTGCACTCCAACATACTAACTTTCCTCCAAGTATCTGACAACCCCTTGAGGTACTCTTTCTATCCAGGTTACATCCAGCGTAGTCTGAGTCAGAGTATGCTTTTAGATCAAAGCCTGATCCTTTTGGATACCAGAGGCCAAGATTTGGAGTTCCTTTGAGATACCTGAAAATTCTTTTTACAGCAACAAGGTGGGATTCCTTGGGGTTAGCTTGGTACCTAGCGCAAAGACTTGTGGAGAATTTAGTATTAGGTCTGCTAGTTGTGAGGTACATCAGTGACCCTATCATGCCTCTGAACAATGTCTCATTAACAGAGACCCTTGACTCATCAGGGCCTAAATTGTTTGGGGGAAGCATAGGGCATTTCACTAAGGCACAATCAGCTAGATCATACTTTTTGAGCAAATCCTTAACATATTTTTCTTGACAAATAGAGATTTCTTTGGAATCTTGTTTTATTTGAAAACCCAAAAAATAAGTTAATTCACCCATCATATTCATTTCATACTTTTTGGTCATCATCTTTCCAAATTGTTTACTTAATTTTGAATTGGTTGACCCAAAAATGATATCACCCACATATATCTGTACAGTAATAACATCACTCTTAGTCTTATAAGTAAAAAGAGTGTTGTCAATGGTACCTCTGACAAACTTGTGCTGAATAAGAAATTTTGAAAGAGTTTCATACCAGGCTCTGGGGCTTGTTTTAGCCCATAGAGAGCTTTATCCAACTTACAAACATGATTAAGAAATTCACTGCTTTCAAACCCAGGAGGTTGTTGAACATACACCTCCTCTGAGATTTTCCCATTCAATAAAGCACTCTTTACATCCATCTGGTACACCATAAAACCCATGCAGGTTGCATAAGCCAGAAAGATCCTGATGGCTTCCAATCTTGCAACAGATGCAAAGGTTTCTTCATAATCAATCCCTTCCTGCTGATTATAACCCTGAGCAACCAGTCTTGCCTTGTTCTTAATAACAATCCCATTCTCATCCATCTTGTTTTTCCAGATCCATTTTGTCCCAATGATGGTTTTACCATGAGGTTTTGGAACCAAGGTCCAGACCTTGTTTCTCTCAAACTAATTCAGCTCTTCTTGCATAGCAATAATCCACCCCTCTTCTTCTAGAGCTTCAATAAGCTTCTTGGGTTCTATTTCAGAGAGAAAGTTAACATAGAGACATTCAAAAGCTGAGGCAACATCTGAATCTCTGATCCTACTTCTGGTTGTGATACCAGCAAGAGGTTCACCAATGATGTTAACAAGTTCAATGTGCTTTTCTCTTGACCATCTGTCTTGAGGAACAGGGGTTTAAAGGATGACTTCAACTGAGGGTGGTATAGTTGGTGAGGGTTGGTCATCACTAATTGGTTCGATGATGACATTGATTTGAGGTTCAGCTGATTCAAAGAGATCAGCTGGTTCAAAGTGATCAGCTGATACTGTTTGATCAGGTTCATTGAGAGCTGGGTGATTGTCAGCCTTAGTGAACTCAGGAGGATCTTCAGAGGTGACAGATACCTGAAGAATAAGAGATTCAGAGGGTGTGGTGTTTTCATATGTAGGAATGTAGGGAAAATACTCAGTATTGATAGGGCACTGAGTAACTTCACTCTTTGGTTCAAGGAATTCATCATCTAGAAAGGATCTATTTTCATTGAAGTTGATTGCATCACCTTCTGTGCTGGATTGAGAGATGGCTTCATCATCTTCACTGAATGTAACATGTACAATTTCTTCCATTTCTTGTCTTCTGATGTTGAACACCCTAAAAGCTTTAGCTACTGGAGAGTAGCCAAGAAAGAATCCATCATCAGCTTTTTCATCAAACTTTCCTAAATGGTCCCAATGATTGTGAATATGAACAGGACACCTAAACACATAGAAATAACTGATATCAGGAGATCTTCCTCTGAACACATCATATGATGTCTTCCCATGCCTTTTTACAATAATGGATCTGTTTTGTGTGTAGCAGGCAGTGTTGACAACCTCTCCCCAAAATTGTTTAGGGAGTTTAGCACTATTTAGCATAGTTCTGGCTGCTTCAATTAGTGTTTTGTTTCTTCTTTTAGCAACACTATTTTGTTCAGGGGTACAGGGAGAAGAGAAGTTCTGAGATATACCATTTTCATTACAGAATTCTTCCAGCTTGTGGTTTCTGAATTCTGTTCCATTATCACTTCTCAGCTCCTTTACCCTCACTTCATTGAGGTTTTCCATCTTTCTAATAAAATACATGATACAGTCAGCTTCATCTCTCTTTTTCTTGAGGCAAAATATCCAGGTGTACCTAGAGTACTCATCTACAATGACAAGGGTATATTTGTTGTGGCTGATGGTTTGGGGTTTGATAGGTCTAAAAAAATCCATGTGAAGGAGATGTAAAGACTTGTTAATGGAAAATGATCTCTTTGTTTTGAATGATCTCTGAGATGCTTCCCTTTCTCACAAGCTAAACAGCTTTTGCCTTTAGATAAAGTTAGAGATGAAAGGCCAGAGACAAGGTTGTGTTTTGCAAGGTCGTTTATATTCTTGAAGTTGAGGTGAGTCAGTCTCTTATGCCAGAGCCAATTAACACTTGGGGAGGCCTTGGCAAAGAAACAAGCATTGCTTTCTTTATTGAAAGATGACATATCAATGACATAGACATCTCTTCTTCTGGGAGCAATGAGGGCAACTTTATCATTTTGGTTGTAAATGGTTCCCTGAGTCTTGGTAAACAGAATTTTGTAGTTGGCATCACACAACTGACTGATGCTGATCAAGTTTATGTTTTCAACCATTCCACATAAGAAACCCGGTAAAGTGATTACCGATTACAATTCACTGAGCATACCCTTCTATGTCTCCTGAAGAATCATCTCTAAAAACCACTTTAGGACCTGACTCCTTTGAATATATGTGCATATATTATTTAATCCATGTCATGTGTCTAGAGCAGCCACTATCTAGATACCATACAGACCTCTTGAGGTAATCCTGCACAGATATTTTCACACAGATTAGTTCCTTTTGTGAACCCACTTTTTAGTGGGTTCTGATTGCCTGTTGGCAATCCTTGGTCTCCTGGAGTTGGGGTGTTTCTTAAGACAGTCAGATGGTTCATGTGCAATACTACCACATACTTCACACCCAAGGTAGAACTCACAGTGGTCAGAGTGATGGTCATTAAATCCATAGTATTTACACTCTTTAAAAGGCTTTGGAATCATGGGAGCCTTCTTTGGTGAGGGTTTCAGAGGTGACTGAGCCTTAAGCTTACTCAGTGTTTTCTTAACAACAACATGTTCCAAGTGTTCTTTGGTCAAGTGGTCAGTGGATCCACAAGTAGAGCACTTGGGCTTTAAGTAGCAATCATCAGAGAGATTATTCTTAAACCCACAGTGCTTACAGGGTCCAAAGCAGGTCTTTTGCTTGGTAACTTTAGAACTACTTGGCTGGGAGCATGATGGAGAGGTGCTTGAAGGGATCTCAATTTTCCTTTTGAGACCCTTTACCTCTTCCATCAGAGTGAGAAGAAGTTGCTCAGTGGGTGAGTCAGCTTTTTTGTTAGAGCAAGGTTTAGGAACATCAGAAGATTTCTCTGTCTTTCTTTTTATGACATATGCAGGTGACACTTTAACAGATGGTCTAGTCTTTTTGGAGACATGAGTGTCAAGTGTAAGGTCAGCCATGTTAAGGGTTAAGTCAAACAAAGAAATAAGACTCTCTGAAGTGCCAGAGGGTGCTGCTCCTATTAGCTTGGGAAGAGGTGAAAAAGGTTCCTGAGAGTCACATTCAGACTCTAAGTTAGAGGTGATCTCAGGTGCAAGCATAGATGAGGATTCATCAGCTTTAGTGAAAACAACCTCTTTGGAGGAGATTTTTTCTTTCCTTCTACCTTTCCCACCTAGAACTTTGACAATATTTCCAAGTACTTGCTTAGAGAGTAGTTGGTCTAGGGTGACTTTACTACAGGTCCATTTCTCAATGACCTTTTTTAGATCAATGATCTCATCCTTCAAAGATTCATTCTCTAGATTTACCCTAATGACTTCATTTTGAAGAGAGCAATTAATGGACACAGTGTTTTTAAGGTTCTGACTTATGTAAGGACATTTCTTGTTTAAGTATATTAAATTTATTAACCAAGTTTTTCCTTTAATCCTCCAAATAGTGAAGGCCAACATGAGTATAGTCTAAAACATGTTTCCTTTCATCATAATCAGTCATAGACAAGAGTTTGTGTACCTTTTTCATGGTAATGTCAACCCATTGGCCTGATCTTGCATCAGCCTTTCCAACTGAAGGCTCTTCCTCTACAATTGCCATAAATGCCCTGATCTTGGTGCTTCCTTCATCATCTGAGGAGACAGATTCATCATCCCAGTCAAATGACTCAGCTATCAAACCCTTTTCACTCTTTTCTTTTTCCTTCTTTCCCTTTTCACTCTTTCTTTTGGTCATATCATCAATCCTCTTGGTTAGGACAACCATTTCAGCTTTGAGTCCCTTGTATTTTCCCTTGTAATCTTTTTGATGATTACCAGAGTTCTGAGAAGATGTTTGGTTTAAGGATGGTGTGTATGGTTTGGATTTGTTGAAGGAATTGTTTGAGGATGGATGAGATGGTGTAGAAGTTTTGTGTGAGGGACAGTCTTTTTAAAAATGACCAAGTTTCCCACAAGAAAAATAGGTTTCTTTGGGTTTGTCCAAGGGTTTTCTAGCTGACCCAACCCTGCCAGACCTCTTATAAAACCTCTTCTGATTTTCCAGTAGAGATCTTTCATGATACTCAGCATTTAGGTCAGCCATAAATTCATTGCTGGTCCTCTAATCTTCTTTAACATCTGAGTCACTGTCCTGAAATTGATGGTTAGAAATCAAATCTTTTGAGCTTGAAGCCTGAACAGTAAATCTTTGTGTCTCTGAATCATAGATTTGATCAATTAGACTCTCCTCATAATTGTACTTGCCATACAGAGTGACCAGGCTATCATTTTTTATAGAATTATTTGCCCTTTGAGTTTGATTCATGCTCAGTCATTTTCTTGGCAGGCTATTAACAAATGTGGCATTGACTTCTACTTGAGGAATGGTAACACCATTATTTTCAAGGTCATTTAGCAAGCATTTTAACCTTGTGAAAGTTCCATTTACTTTTTCACCTTCAAGTGATTTAAAAGCATTGAACTTAAGTCTCAAGGCTGCAATCTTGGTATCTCTTATGTCAAATGGTCCCTCATGAGCTAAAATGAGATCATTCCACATCTCTTTTGCAGTTTTACATTTGATGACATATTTCATAACATCATTTGGTAAACAAGATATAATGATACTTTTTAATCGTTTATCTTGATTAGCAAGACGACTCTTAACATTTGACCATTGATTTTGACGTTTAGGCAAAGGATTTTCAGAAGTGGACAAACTTAACATGGGTACAAATGGTCTATTTCTAGAGTTTTCAGAAGGTAAGGTTCAAGTCCGTCAAGGAATACTAAGAACCTAACTTTCTAACTCGTGAAATCCTCTTTGTCAAAAGCAGGAACATTTGTGACATGAGACCCTCCTCTTGAATTAAGAAGTTGAGGGGGGTTCTCATCAACAACACTTTGAGACATATTTTTTGTGGTCGTAATGTTGATAGGGTCAGTAGTTGTAGGCATCGTGTCAACCCTATTAACATTAGGGTTACCCGGATTACCAGAACTTGCTCCAAAAGGTGGTGGGATAGGTTGTATGGTTCCTGACATGATTGGATCTTGATTTGTTTAAAACAAAGAACAGTTTCTAAAAGGTTTTATAAGTCGAAACTACTCTGATACCAATTGAAAGTCCCAATTAACACGTCTATATGGAATATAACACTTATCTAATGTAAATAACACAAGTAATAACTTTTCAATCGTGTAATGCTTTATTGATTAAGAATCAAAGTATTACAATGTGCTATGGACCGCACAAGTTGAATGACTATGTATGATTACCCTTTGAACAAGTAAACTTGATAGAGTATCAAGTTTACAAGCAAACTTATATAGCCAGCTGATAGGATCAGAGGTCTACTGTGTAAGTTCGACAAAGAAGTAAATGCCTATAATAACAACAACAATAAAAGCTATAACATTTACTCCTTACAACATTCTCTATTTATACTAATACGAGGTTGCGTCCTTAGTGGGGGTAGTTGCAACGTGTCAAGGATCTAGTGGAGGACGTACGAGGTATTTAATGAACGTCTAATCTTGGAAACTACCCGCCCATACTTTAGTGAACAGTTTTGCCAACTGTTCACTACTTTTACCAACTTCATACTTGGTACAGACAACTCAAATCACCTTTTGTCGCGCCTTTATGAGATATTAAGTTTCCCGCCTAAACATCAGAGAACAGCTTAAGCTCAGCTTGTTCTTCTTTGAAGGGTAATATGATAGTCATAGTATTGCCACCTTTGACTCTATTTAGAACCTCAACGTATTCCTTCTACATACCAGCTGATGAGTATGGCTTTAAGTAATCTTCGACTTCCTTGACGATGTCTTTGACTTGAATACGTCTGAAGTTGCTCTCTGAGGCTTTGCACTCAGAGAGTCCTTTCATTACCTCTGAGTCCACCACTCAGAGGTTCTTCAATACTTAGCCTAATTTCTGTTTAAATCTAGGCAGCGATCGTTGGGCACTAAATTGGCCCAACATTATTCTTCTTCTCTACTTACTCTTTTCACTTCTTTATACACTTTGAATTGAGACCGTAATATATGTAGCAGTTTTCAATTAAGACCGTAACTTTGAATTCAGTGGTTCCTATAGTTAAAGACTATTTCCCCATTATAAGCCATCTAGCTCCGTAGTTAAATGTTAGGAAACTCACGGTCTCACACCGACCGGTCTCACGGCCAAGCGAGAGGTAATCGTGTAACACCTGACCTCCGTGTTAAGCCACATGTCCCCTATTAGTGGGCTATTATAAGAAGGAACCCTAGTTTAACTGACTTAACTAAGATGTTAGCTGTTATTGGCAGTTGGTATGTGAGACATTGAGGCTTATTTGTTCTATTTTAGACCAAAGTGTACAATTCTAATTGCTTAAAAAGTATTGTTTGACCATTCCAAATCTGGAACAAGAAGCTACACAAGGCTAATTTGCTGCAAGACTCTTTTACAGTTATAAAGAACTCCAGTCAATGGGTATGTTATACTGGATGCAAAATTTGGATCGAGAAATATAAATAAAGTACTCCATCATCATTAGAAACTTGACATGTCGTTTTCTTCTGTTTGGAAATGGAAACCAATGTAAGAAAAAATTTATGATCACAGAAATCTGAGAGTCGTGTAAACACTTTCAGATTGAAGTATTTCGATGGTTCTATCAAAATCTTAAATCGGATAAAACTCATATTAGAATCGAGAATATGTTTTTTTGATGTTATGAAACCGAACCAGAGATAGATGAGGAATATATGAACAACTAAACTGAATATTCGGTTATAACTGCCATAGCAGTTATTTACCACCGAATCAGATAAATCAACGGGCAAAATTAAGTCCATAATTCTGGGAATTTTATTTTCAAGTGCGTTTTGAACATAGCAATTTATACCAAATGGGGCTCTGCCCTTTGGACCCTGCTACTAGGGGCGCTGCCCCCGAACCCCTGTGATTGGGGGGCTTCGCCCCCGAATGGTAATCATAATAACGTCATACGAGTGTGCACTCCGCACAACCCCGACTTGTTGAACATTTATCACGATTACACATTGGTGAACTAAGTCAATCCATTACACTTAAATCATATTGGTGATGCAAAATCACCAACATTCCTCCCCCATTTAAGTGTAATCTTGATTAACTTAAATCAAACTCATAACAAACAACAAACTGATGCATAAATGAAATATCAAGACGATTGAATTTCACATTAGTATATTAGCATTCCAAATATTCGAATATCCGAGTGTCACTAAAGGATTGAACTCTTTCTATTCATAGTGAATACATGAAGATAATATACACAACAGTTTACACATTTACATGTTTTACTTGACACTATGTTTTACTAGCTTGTGTCCTGTCCTTCAATAAGCATATCAAAGCCAAGTCCCAAGCTTCTTGAAGCAGCTAAACTTCATGCTCATATAGGTAGTTTTTTACTCTTGCACCTGCACATGCAATTTGTCAAAAAACCATTAAGAAATATAATTTCAACCTCCTTTATCTTGCAGTTCTGAACACATACCGTGGGATGATGTAATTATGTGTTCCAATCCAAAGATATCAAGCTTTCCTCATTGAATTCAGCATCTAACATTACGTTAGATAGGAATTGGGTATCTTGATACAAGGATTTAATTAGGTGGACTTTAAACCCATCCCAATAGCCGCCTTGCGTACGAGATCTCTTGCTAAACCTTTGGTTAAATGGTTGGCTAAATTCAATTTAGTTCTTACAAACTTCACAGATATCACACCATTCATGATAAGCTAACGAATCATACTATATCTAACACCCAAGTGTCTAGACTTGCCATTATACACTTGACTATAAGCCTTAGCCAAGGTAGCAGCACTATCACATCTGATAGAAATGGTAGACATCGGTTTAGGCCACAAAGGAATTTCATAAACCAAATTCCTCTGCCACTCAGCTTCATTACCAGCTGCAGCCAAAGTCACAAATTCAGACTCCATGGTTGAGCTTGTAATACAAGTCTGTTTCTTTGAAGCCTAAGAAATAGCACCTCCCCCGAGAAGGAATACCCAACCACTCGTAGATGAGTGATCCTCCATATTATTAATCCAACTGGCATCTGAATAACATGCAGTGTACCCGATCTAGTTTTAAATTTATTTTTATTACTGACTAACCTATCTAGACTAAATACTAACATGCAGTGTACCCAATCGAATGTAGCTAGTTATATGGTAAGTACGGATCGTTCGCAATGAGCGGTTGAAATCTAAAGTATTTCTAAAGTTGTACAACTAGTTTGGGGTTTTTTTTAACCTGAGAGGTAGTCACGATTTGTATTTTAAACTAATGAACTAATTAAATTAGAAAGCAAGTAAATAGTAAGGTTTGATCAAGATAGTAGAAGTAGTGTTAACCGCATTAATCCTATAATGTCTAATTCATATTATGTTTGCTATTAATGCAATGATTCCGTTATTTAACGTTAGAGACTTTTAGAATAATAAGGCTCAGATGGTCACCTATACCTTATACTATAGTGCATAACCTATATCCTTAGGCAACACACTCTGACAAGTTAAACCCGCACCATGAGCTATGTTGTAAGCTGGTACGGATGCTCAGAGTAGCTAGGGGATTGGGATGGCCTATGTAGTTTAGTCCGTCAACTAGTTTTATTATGCTCTACCATTGGGTATATATACCGGCATACTACGGTTTGTTCCACCTGATAATAATCTTGCAATCACTTATATGCCTTGTCACATTGGTTTAACCTAAGGTTTGATCCACCTCTAGTCCTAATAGGGGTATTGGCAAGTCTGTCTACGTAAGGTCGCCGTCAACAAGAACATACTAAGATTCGGATTATAAAGCAATATATGGTCTCTTACCGACATATTACGGTTTGGTCCACCTAATAATACGCTTGCAATCACTTATATGCCTTGTCACGTTGGTTTAACTAAGGTTTAGTCTACCTCTAGTCCTAATAGGGATATTGGCAAGTCTGACTAAGTAAGGTCGTCGTCACTAGAACCTACTAAGATTCAGATTATAAAGCAATATATGGTCTCTTAAGCTTAAATAATCTAGCAATAAACCTAAGAAATAAGCATATAGACGAAAACATAGTGATAAACATAACAAATCTATCCAAAATTCATAAACAATGAGAATCGAAGCAAACAATAATGTATTCATAAATTGGCTAACACCAAAAGGTATTAGCCTATAATTTTAGTAGCAAGTACACAAGTAGTTAATAAAGATTGAATAAACGAAGACATTAAAAAATCGAGAAAACAAACCAATTGATAAATTACACATAAATGATATGAACTAGGTTCCCTGGTATTTGCTATTTTATACATACCCTTTGCCTTGAAAAATGAACCCAAAAGACCAAAAACATAATAAAAATGGCAAATATATGCTTGTTTTTGTGTTTGTGTATGTGCAGGTACGGATATTAAAGAAATGGACAAAAACAAAGGCAAAGCAGACAAAACCGAGCACGAGAATGAAAAGAGCGCAAGAATACGAGTCTAACGGTGCCCTCGGATTCTACTAGGCCAGCCCGTAACCCACTTAACGGGCCGGGCCAGCCCAAATGACAAAAGCCCATTTAAAGCCCAAACACAAAATAATAAAATCTGTATATGTTAAGGGTGATGTCATCGCATGTGCTTCCCACATTAATTCAATCAACCTCACGTGAGGCTTCACTACAAAGGAAATGAGCGAGTAATATTGAGACACGTGGCAAGGAAAATTTATACATCTCAATTCTTATCTCTCTCAAATCTGTGTGCATGAATGTAAATAAAAAAAAGAAAATCTGACGGGCCAAAATGGTGCTTATTATTTAAGCAAATGGAATGTACACGTGGTCTCTATTAAACGGTGGATCGAGCCCTTGACAAGTCAACGATCCGAGGGAATGCACATGAGAGGTTATGATTGGTTAATAATTCTCAAATGATTGGGTCTAAATTTACAAAATCACCCCTTGGTCCCTATTAAAACCAACCCGCTCCCCTCATTTTAGAGCTGGTTTTTAGTTTTTTTTTAGTTTAGTTTTCTTGTTTTTAGCTTATTTAGATTTTGAAATAGCTTATTTTACTTTTTCTGCTTATTGTAGCTTTCTTATTTCGCAAACTTAATGTGATGATGTAATAGAAATGGTTTAAAATTCGTTGAAGATCTTGTTTCGCTTTTTTTTATTAATCGTTCGTTAATCTTTGTTTTCGTGATAGCTTATTCTATAAGCTATATTTTCGAGTTTATATTTGCATCTTATTATTCTAAAAAGTTCTTAATCGCTTAGAAAATGACTCCTACAAGCCCTCCAAGCTTATATGATTCATTCTCAAAAGTTTTTAAACACTTTTCGAAATAATAAACTAAATTAAGCTCAAGTATAGCTTATCTTTGTGCCTATATCATTTTAGTATTATTAGGAGCTCTTATTTTCTGATAAGATAAGCTTCTAAATAGCTTATTTAGTTTTAGAATGAGCTTATATTACTAGATCAATCTTTAATGAGCTTAAAAGCTTATTCGTTTGGTGATTTGATTTGTTTAGATGCTTAATGCTTTTCCTTAGACTTTGTTGCTTATCTCATTCACTTATTCGTTTGTGCTAGTGCTTATTTCATCAAGGTTTTAGCTTATTAAAAAGTTTTAGTTTAATATTTCGTTCTAGCTTAAAACTCGTACTAATTTACAAATCGGTTAGCTTATTTGTCATGGTATCTAGTTCTATTGCTTATAGGATTTTTTTTCGTATGTCTAAATGCTCATGCTTATTAGTTTTGCTTATGTTTGGATCTGAGCTTATTTTACTAAAATTTAACTCGTTGGCTTATAGCATCTGTACATTTGGTTTATAAAAGTGATATTAGGCCGGTAGTGGAAATTGAATTGGGCTAGTTCTTCAATTGATTGGGCCTCTTAGGTTGCGTCTGGTTTATTGGATTTTTCTATTGTGCCACGTTTAGGCAAATGTTTAAATTGTAAAACAGATTGAGACTAGTGATTAAATAGAAAATGTGTACATTGATATTACTATTGTTACATAACAGTTTTGTTTGTATTTACCTTTTGGTACCGGTCTACTCATGAGGCGTGGAGCTTAAGGGTTTATTTAGCTAGACCGAATTTTATTATTTGCTTTAGCTAAATAAATCGGGTGGTTATCGTTTAATTGCGGTTCTTCAATTCGGTCTAATTTTCTATCCTTTTCAATTTGTTAGTATAGCTTATTTTTAAAATATTTAGCTTTGCTTATTTTATCATTATGAGTAACGAGTAGTTTAATTAATGCTTGTTAAGTGATTTAGTGATTTGGAATTTAAGTGCGGTTTTAAAAAGGTTTAAAAAATTAATAGTCATTAGAATTTTCTAATTTACATACCGTCATTTACTTTTAATGCAATTTAAATACTTGTCATTTATTTTAAAAAAACATTTTACTTTACTTGTCATTTAATTTCTTGAAACTTGTTTTCTAAGGATTTTAATTCGTTAAACCTAAGCCCGCACTTAAGGAACATTTCACGTCACTTAGCAAGCATATTTGTCATTTATATCTTTTAGATCAATTTTAGTTTAATCTTTTAGTTTTTAATCTTAGATTTAATATTCGTTTAATTTTTAGTATAAAATAGTTTAAAACCAAAACCAAAAACTTGAATCACAATCAAGCTCGATTTACAACTTGAACGTAGATTTCCATTCATCTCTCGCCGAGGAAAACGATACCCGTGTTGATTACTTTTTATTCTTTCCTAAGAATAATTTGTATGATACTTAGCTTGCGTATACGTATATGTATTTTATAAATATATATATTATATATCGGAGGGTTTATTTGATAAACGCGTGTGAAAAACGACGAACATCAGTAGCAAAGTGCACCAAAGACGTGAAGGTAGGATAAATCGGGTTTTCTATCATGTAAGAGCTCATAAGGAGTTTTTCCATGGCGTTGTCGTATAATGGATCGGTATTGGGTGTAACATGCGGTGGCAATTGCCTCGGCCCATAGAAATAAAGGAGCTTGTGCGAAGATTAACATTATACGAGCGGCTTCAACAAGAGTATGATTTCGCCTTTCGAAAACACCATTTTGTTATGGAGTTCACACAATTGATGTTTCATGAGAGATGTCAACATGTTCATACTAGTCTCGCATAGTTTGATTAACAAACTCAGTTCCATTATCTGTACGAATGTCCCTTACAGTTGCATTCAATCTAACTTGTATCATTTTCAAAAACTTGTATATAAAATCAAGAGCTTCATCCTTTGATCCTAGAAACTTCACCCATGTGAACCAAGAGTAATCATCCATAATGACAAGGATGTACTTTTTCCCATTTACACTTGCAATACGCATAGGCCCACAAAGATCCATGTGTAGAAGATATAGTTTTTCTTGATTGGTGTCTTCAAATTTAGGTTTATATGATTGTTTCTTGCTTTTTCCCATGGCACATACAGAACACAAATGGTCCTTTCAAATTTAAGTCTGGGAAGACCACGTACTAAACCATTTCTGGCCAAGTGATTAATAGCACCAAAATTCAAATAAGACAAACGACGATGCCATAACCATGACTTAGTCTTTGTGGCTTTTGACAAGAGACATATAGGAGAAGACGCCATCATATCCCCAATGGATAAAGAATACAGGTTAGTTCCTTGAGATCTTGAGAGTAAATCAACACCTTCTAGATTATGAACAAAGCATGTGTGTTTTCGGAAAGCTATTTCAAGATCTGAGTCGCATAATTGACCAACTAAGAATAGATTATGTCCTAGTCCTTCCACATAATAAACCCTTGAAATTGTGAAATTCCCTATCTGATAATCAACATACCTCATAATCTTTGCAACTTGTTCGTTAACGAATTTGACAGTACCAAGAAATTTATGAATAAAATTGGTGAGCTGAGAGCGATCTCTGGTCATGTGCTTAGAGCATCCGAAGTCCAAATGCCATAGATCAATTTGGACAACCTGCAGTCGATAAGAGAAGAAGAAGATGGAGCAACTGAAGTATCGGATCCCCGAGATGTACCGGGTTCCATTCTGTTAGCAGTCATAGATTTGCAACCTTAGGTTTACTATTTTAAACAAACTTAGGTACTTTAAGTATCCTGGTATATACTCTAGTTAATACTTGTTTTGGTGCAACTACTTCAAAAGGAATGGGAACCTTAAGAGGCACTTTATTAGCGGCGGTTAACCTAGTTAAAGGGCACGCATTTCCAACTAAGGTAAAAGCCTTCGAGTGGGTTTCCATTTATATCCAACAGAGTTAAACACTTTACCAGTAGGTTTACATTCTTTTCTCTTTTTATTTTTCTTAGAGGCAGATTTAGCACGCACATTCATACTATTCACATGATCAATTAAACACATAACATCATTAGCATCAAACAAACATTCATCGCATACATAACAAAGAGCCTTAGCACCTTTAACAGGATGCTTAACATGTTCATTACAGACGTTTTTAGAATCAGAGTTCCTTTTATTCAAACTAGATTTAACTTTCCTAGATTGGACTTCTACTTTATTCTTCTCATTACTACTTGGTGTTCGTGGAATTCTATCATTCTTTGTATTGCCTGAAGGCTTTAATCCGCTAGCACTAGTAGAAGGGTTTACTCCTGTAGAAGATAATAAAGGTCTGTTAGTTACCTTGGGAATATTGCCTGATGATGTGACAGTGTCGGCAATTGAACTATTTTCTTCTTGTTAATAGGCGTGATCGCAACTAATTTCTCACTAGGTTTATGAATATCAGGGCGGGTATCTCTAACATAACCTAGCAACTCTTGAATCAGCTTAACATACATACAGGCTGAGTAAGATGCACTATCTAAAGGGTTTTGTTAGGATTAAAAGTCTTTTTGATGTTGTTAGAATTATTGTTGCTCAAGTTTATGTTAATACTGCTCTGATGAAGTTAGTGCTGCTCATGAACTTCAAAGAAAATATACTAAGTAGTTACTACTTACTGCTAGGGAATAAAAAGTTAAGACTATGGCTCAACAGAAGTTACTAACTCGCTAGTACATGCCTAAGTTAAGACTGCTATGAAAGTTACTACAACTGCAGTACAAAGAACATGCTTGAAGTTAATGCTAGCCTTAGAATTACTACTGCTCAAAGAAAATAATCTAAGTAGTTAGTATCTCTGCTAGTGATAAGTTATTACTTGCTAGTAAAAGGAGTTAGTACTTTAATAAGTACTCGCTTACTTTATATGTATTAGTTATTTGTAGTAGAGAATTTATATACTTAGGAAAGTATTGTAAGCCGAGTAGGACTCCTTGGTGTATAAAAGGAGGTCCTAGGGCATAGACATTGATACACCAAGATATACCAATACGTACCAAAACAAAAAATCAATCTTTTTCTTAGCTTCAAGGTCTTTGTAACCCTAATACTTTGAGAGTATTCGTATTATATTAATGAATATTGGAGCTTATTTTTATTTGTAATTATTGTATTCATTGAGAATATCCCTTCTTAATATTAATGATTAGATTCCCATAATATTTAATACATTAAAACAAAGCTTTTTAAACTATAGTATGATGTTTAGATTTATCTAATATAACTAAACCTTAAACAAGCAACTAAGAATTCATCTATTAAAGTGGATTCAAACAAGTGAGATATCAGAGCTTGTTGAAAGCTTTGAATAAGAAGAACTTGTTTTTAAAATACAAGATCTTTTGCTAAAATATATGGATCAAGATTCTGCATACATGGTGGCTGCATCCAAAGACCCAAGATCCAACCCTGGTGAGTATGATATCTTGAGATGAAAAAAAAGAACAAAAAATTTGGAACAATATATCCAGATGAATAGGACTAGCATCTATGGGAAGTCATAGAGAATGGTGCAACCTTGCTAAAAACAACAATTGTAGAAATGAGTTAATGACAGAGTTGCCTATTACTACTTGCTAAAGAAAAGGCTCAGAGAAGATTAGAGGTGAAAGCTAGAAGTACTTTAATGATGGGCATTCCCAATGAACATTAGTTAAGTTAACGCTATAAAGGATGCAAGAAGTTTGCTAGAAGCTGTTGAAAAATGATTTGGTGGGAATGGAACTACTAAAAAGACTCAAAGAATCTATCTCTTTAAAGCAGCAGTTATACAAACTATCACTGCCTCCAAGCCTCAGAGATGGTGAACAAAAACTTTTTAGAGGAATTAAAAGCTTGTGAGTTAGTTAGAGCTTTTGGAGAAAAGATTTCACAAGAAGATGTTAATCAAATAGTTGTTAAGGAAATTTTGTTGTCTGAGTTGAACACATAAGCTTATTGTACTGAGGAATAAAGCTGATTGGGTAAATGAGCATGGATGATCTCTATAACAACCTCAAGGTGTATGAACCCGGAAGTTAAAGGGATGTCTATCTTAAGTTCAAGCACACAGAACATGGCTTTTTGTGTCCTCTTCAGTAACAACACTACAATCACTAAAGAAGCAGTTTAATACTACTCATTGATAGGAGTTTCTAACAGCTAGCACTCAATTTTAGATGCCCTGAAACTGCCTACAAATATGATAACTTGAGTGATGTTTTTATTTGCTCATATCTTTGCTAGTCAAGCCAAATAGTCCACAACTTTACATAAGGGACTTGCCACAAATCCATCCATATAACAGGAAAGATGGATTTGAGATGGCCAAAAGGCCAAGATGACCATGGAGGGCAGAAGGGATTTTTGAAGAATTACAAGAAGGAAGCTTACTGTTAATGGCAATGAGACTATTAGTTTTGATAAGTCCAAAGTGGATGTGATACCAACTGTCACAAAGAGGAGACATTTATGCTAGGCAGTGCAAGCTCCAATAAATCAGACAACAAGAACAAGGTCAAGCTCAGAAGTAGTTGGCATGTGAAATATCTACTATCTACAGCTTTTGTGTGCATGTAATGTTCTTTTGGTGTATATGACTGGAGTGATCAGTCTAAGATGGCCAAATTAATGCACTTCCTGGGCATTCTCATCTTAAAATTCTGACTCAGATGTATCCAATGATTCTATTTGTTCAAAATCTTGTTTGAAAACTATTGAATCTCTTAAATCTCAAAATGATCAACTATTAAAAGAATAAAACGAAATCTGATTACATGTTCTAGGTTATAAGACAGGCTTAAAGTCTGTGGAAGAAAAACTTAAAGTTTATAAAGCAAATGAGTCTATTTACTTACAAGATATTAAGGGCTTAAAATTTGAAATTCATTTAAGAGAAATAGCTATTAGAGAGCTTAGGAAGAAGCTTGAAATAGTTCAAAAAGAAAAAGATGGCATTTAACTTAATGTAGATAAATTTGAACATGCATCTAAGAGTTTAAACAAGCTCATAGAGTGTCAGAAAATAGTTGACCAATTACAAGAAATGTTTTAGGCTAATGAAATTATTAATGCAGTTCCACCTCCCTACATAGGAAATTTCATGCCTCCAACACCTGACTTGTCTTTTACTGGTTTAGATGAGTTTGTTAATAAACCTGTAGTTGAGAACAGTAAAGTTATGTCTAATGAAAAAGTGCCTAAGGTAGTTAGAAAGAATGATGATGCCCTAATTATTGACGAATGGGTGTCAGATAATGAGGAAGAGGATGTGTCTCAGCCTAAAATTGAAAAGAAAACAGTTAGGCCTAGTATTGTTAAGAAAGAGTTTGTCAAATCTAAACAACAACAAAAAACTGTTAGGAAAACTATTAAACAAGTTGAGCAACATAGGCAAAACACTCACAGTCCAAGAGGCAATCAAAGAAATTTGAACAATATGATGTCTTAAAAACTAGGAAGCAATTTTGAGATGTTTAATAAGGCATGCTATGTGTGTGGAAGCTTTGATCATTTGCAAGTTGATTGCAATTACCATCAAAAATAGTTTCAAAATCAAAGGATGGTAAAACCTGTTTGGAACAATTCTCAAAGAGTGAATCATTAAAAATTTGCTAAAAAGACTCACCCCTATGCTAAAAAGAACATGGTTCCAAGAGCAGTACTAATGAAGTCTAGTTTAGTATCAGTTAATAAATGTGAATGCCACTAGACCAATGTCATATCTTTCTAAAATAGCACATTCAACTGTTAAGAGGCCCATTCATAAGAACACAACATTTAAAAACAATAATATTAATCAAAGGGTTAATACTGTTTAGGATAAAAAAAATTAATACTACTAGGCCAAAAGCAGTAATTAATGATGTTAAAGGAAATAATTTTAATGCTGTTAAGGCCTCAGCTTGTTGGGTTTGGAAACCAAAGCATAAAGTTTTAGACCATGTTTCTAAACACAACAGTGCATCAATCACCCTAAAAAAGTTTGATTATATTGATGCACAAGGCAGATCCAAGTCAGTGATGGCTTGGGTCCCTAAAAGAAACTAATTTTCTTATCTAATGTGAAGGGCAATCCACAAATGGATTTACAGGATCAAGGAGTGTTTGATAATGGATGCTCAAGGCACATGACAGGGAACATGTCCTATCTTACAAACTATGAAGAGATAGATTGAGGATATGTTACTTTTGGAGGGAACCCCAAAGGAGGGAAAATCACAGGAAAAGGTACCATTAAAATTGGTAATCTAGATTTTGAAAATGTGTATTTTGTGAGAGAGTTAAAGTTTAATCTCTTTAGTGTCTCACAAATGTGTGATAAAAAGAATAGTGTTCTTTTTAATGACACTCAATGTATTGTTTTATCTCCAAACATTAAGTTAATTGATGAAAGTCAAGTTTTACTTAGAGTTCCTAGAAAGAACAATATGTATAGTGTTGATTTAAAGAACATAGTTCCTAAAGGAGGTTTAACTTGCCTTTTTGCAAAAGCCTCATCTGATGAATCTAAACTTTAGCATAGAAGGCTAGTAACGTTACATAATTTAAACCATGAATAAATTGGTTAAAGGGAAAATCTTAAAGTTATTACCTTCCAAACTTTTTTAAAAAATGATCAAAGCCAGTGTTGCTTGTTAAAAGGGAAATCACAGAACAAGAGCCTCTTGTAAGTCCCAAAATAGAGAAACTCAATCACGTTCTTCCTTACACATTTTTTGCATATTGGTTTTGATTGGACCAACATTTATAAAAAGCCTTATGAAGAAAATGTATTTTGCCTAGTTTGTTACAAGATGTTAAATTAGGTTTACATGGGTTTTTCTTCTAAAGCTACTAAAGGAAGAGACTAGTGGCATTCTTAAGTCCTTTATAACTGGTATAGAAAATCTAGTAGATCACAAGGTTAAAGTGATTAGATGTGATAATGGGACTGAGTTCAAAAATAGAGAAATGAATTAGTTTTGTAAGATGAAGGGTATTTTGAGACAATTTAGTATAGCTAGAACTCCTCAACAAAATGGAGTTGCTGAGAGGAGGAATAGAACACTAATTGAGGCTGTTAGGACTATGCTAGCTGATTCTAATTTGCCAACTACTTTTTGGGCTGAAGTAGTTAATAATGTTTGCAAAGATCAATCACTCATGAGAGTAAGAAGATAATCCTCATAACAATACCCCAAATGACCTTATTAATTTTAAACAACCAACTTATATGTTTTATGATACCAATTGGGAGTCTTATTTACCACTCTTTCTCAATACCAAGAGAACATATATGCAAATTTGATGGTAAGGCATATGAAGTGTTAATCATAATTTTTGATACTCTAGAATAGAGTAAAGTGCCTTTAGAGTAATTTAAAAGTAAACCCGGATAGTGGAATAAAACTTGCAATATATGTATAGTGAGAGTACACCTAATGCAGGAGGTAGTTGGACCAGAATAGGTCTATGATATTGATTCCCTAACACGACAATGAATTATGAGCCAGTTGTTCAGTACACATCTAATAGATTTGCAGGTGACAAAAAACAAGTGATAATGTTGGTCAAGCTAGAAAAGACAGAACCTTCAAAGATTACATTTGCTACCAATTATGATTGGATGATCCACCATATTCCCAAGATCCAAAGAGTTCTCATAATGATGGATCTAAACCTTCAAGTGATGATGGAAAGAAGGTTGATGAAGATCCAATAAAAGATAGTGAATGTAATGATCAAGAGAATGAAAAATAATGTTTGAACATCACTAACAATGGTTAATGTTGCTACATAAATGAAAGTTAATGTTGTTCGGTTGAAAAACAAGCTTTATACTTTTCCATTTGATTCCCAATAGGCATGCTTTTAAAATATGTATAGCATATTTGACTTCCTATCAAGAGATGATGAAGATGATGTGGCAAGAGGCAGACATTAATAATGTTGATACAACAATCCAAGTCAGTCCTATACCCAACTACAAGAATTCATAAAATCATCACTTGATTAAGTATTGTGAGATGAATTGTTTAAATCAGCAACAAAATAAGAAAGATGTTAGAGAATTTGAAGGAACATGGATTTGTTAGTACTATTCAATAAAGAACAAACCATAAAGACTATCAAAACTGCTTGTTTGCTTGCTTTTTATCATAGGAAGAACCCAAAAAGGTAATTCATGCATTAAAGGATCCAAGCTGGATAGAGGCTATGCAGGAAGAGCTTCTACAATTCAAGTTACAAGAAGTTTGGACTTTAGTGGATTTACCAAATGGAAAAAGAGCTATAGGCACTAAGTGGGTTTTCAGGAATAAAAAGGATGAAAGGGGAATTGTGATAAGAAATAAAGCAAGATTGGTTGCTCAAGGGTACATACAAGAAGAATGGATTGACTATGATGAAGTGTTTGTCCCTGTTGTAAGAATTGAAGCAATTAGGCTATTTTTAGCTTATGCTTCATTTAAAGATTTTGTGGTGTATCAAATGGATGTAAAAAGTGATTTTCTCTATGAGAAGATTGAAGAAGAGGTGTATGTATGTCAACCACCAGGATTTGAAGATCCAGACTTTCCTGTTAGAGTATAAAAGTTTGAAAAAGCACTGTATGGACTACATCAAGCTCCTAGAGCTTGGTATGAAACCTTGTCAACATATCTGTTGGACAATGGGTTTTAAAGAGGAAAATTTGACAAGACCTTATTCATCAAAAGGCACAAAGGTGATATTCTGTTGGTCCAAGTGTATGTGGATGATATCATCTTTGGTTCAACAAAGAAGGAGCTATGTTTTGCATTTGAGAAGTTGATGCATGAGAAATTTCAGATGAGTTCTATAGGAGAACTCACATTCTTCTTAGGATTATAAGTAAAGCAGAATAATGATGGCATATTTATTAGTCAAGATAAATATGTTAAAGAAATTTTAAAGAAATTTAGGTTTACAGAAGTCAATACTGCAAGCACACTAATGGAAACTCAAAAGCCTCTGCTCAAGGATGAAGATGGTGAAGAAGTGGATGTTTGTATGTATAGGTTAATGATTGGTTCATTGATGTTCCCTTACATCTCAGACCCAGACTCATTTTGCAGTGTGTGCCTGTGCTAGATACCAAGTCAATCTAAAAGTTTTACATCTTCATGCTATGAAAATGATTTTTAGGTACTTAAAAGGTCAACCAAAATTGGGCCTTTGGTATCCAAAAGATTCTCCTTTTGATTTGGTAGCATACACTGATAGTGATTATGCTCGAGAAAGCTTGGATAGGAAGTCTACTACAATAGAGGTTTGTAATTTCTAGGATGTATATTAATTATCATGCAGTGCAAGAAACAGAAATAGTGTTTCAAGATACAACAATAGAAGCATGAGTATGGGTGCTTTAAGAAGTGTTTGTTGGACAAGTGGTTTTTGGATTCAAATCCCAACTACTTGATTATGGGTATAATTTTATGCATACCAAGATCTTTATTGACAATAACAGTACTATTTTCATAATTAAAAATCTTGTTTTTCATTCAAAAACAAAGCATATAGAGATCAGACATTATTTTGTTAGAGATTGCATTGAAAAGAAATTGATTCAAATGGTCAAAATCCATACTGACAAGAATGTTGCAAATTTGCTTACAAAAGCTTTTGATGTAAGTAGATTTCAATATTTGATTGTTAGTATTGGAATGATGAACCTTTAAAGTCTTTTATCTCTTTATGTTTTTGTAAAGTTTTGTATGAATTAGTACTGTTATTCATGTCATTAAAAGTTTCTGCTGTTAAGTATAATTAGTACTGCTGGTTATACTTAATACTGCTGAGTTACTACTATTAGTTATACTTAATACTATTAGGTATAATTAATACTGTGATGATTGTGAAAATTGTTATGGCTTATGTTTTCTTGGTTTTTGGACTAACATTTTGCAGGAAAAGCAAAGAAAAGTGTTAAATTGATGATGGAAAAGCATTTAGGATGGAATTGGAGTTAATGTTAGTGACTCAAAGTTAATGTTGTTATGCATAACTTAATACTACTGGTTCTAAGTTAATGCTGCTAGGCATACACTTACTACTGCTGGGTGAAAGTTAATGCCGTTGAGGGTAATTTCCATAAATACTTCGATTAAGGGTTTCAATCAATCATTTAATCGATTTCAATCTTTCAAATACTCAACAATTACAAACCCTAACTCAATTTTATCATCCATTATCAAAACCCAATACAAATGGCGAATCTAAAGTTTGTGGATACTCATAACATGGTTGCATTTTTGTCTAAACCCGAAGAGAGTGATGGGTTTGAGCAAATTGTGTATTTTTTGAATGCACACTCTATAAGGCAAGCATTAACGATAAATCCAACAATATACATTTCTTGTATCGAACAGTTCTGGTCTACTGTCAAGGCCAAAACTATCAATGGGGACGTATAGTTACATGCCCTAGTAGATGGCAAGAAGATAATTGTCACTAAAGCATCTGTGAGAAGAGATCTTTTGTAACACCACCAAAAATACTACAAATCAAGCGGAATACCACATTGGGTGCTACTAACTTCATAATACACAGCGCTAGATACAAGAGATCGACTCTAAATTTGGTCGTTTTTGAAAAATAACATTGTGATTTACAGCCCCAAAATCTGAATTTTAATATACATTTGTCCATAATTGCATCACAATGAAAAGCTTGAATGTATAGACTATCCAATGCAACATCAAGAAACCTGCATATAATTTTCCCTGTATAGAAAAACATGCTTAAAAAGGTCAACATAAGTTGGTGAGTTTCATAGGTTTTCTGTAAATACAAACGTTAGTTTCAATAAATGTATCCTGCCCCACTGTATCATTTACAAGTGTCATACTAAAAACGTTTAGTGACTACTGTCATCCCTACAGATCGTCTAAAATAATTGTGTGATCATTTAAATCCTTAAATGTTCTTCCAAAATGTATGTATGATTTTTAGAAATCAAATAGCAAATAAACATATGCTAGACCATTTCTACCCCAAATGAGTCCTAAAATGTACTGGTCAAAGTTGGATGGATCACAAATATCCAAAATATGTATTGCCACTTTATTCAAGTGTGTATAAAACCATGATTACCATTACTTTAAGTTCATGACACCGAAACCTTAACCACAGTTCATGTTGTTACGCATTGTTACCATGTGGGTGCCTCTTCCCAAAGATATACTGGGTGCCTCTTCCCAAAGACCTACTGGGTTAACGGTTACTTAGCCAATACATAGAAGTTTAAAGTAATTGTACCCATGTAAAAACAAGCAATGTGTTCCGTCCCTAAATAAGTAATTGAGTATTGTGTCCCACCGTGAGATATACATATGAGTGTATAACCAAATTATAGCGAGTGTTCACGCCCAACAATTTAAACCAAGTATTGTATCTCCTCGCGAGATGTATAAATGAGCATATAAACCAAACAGGTAATCAACCATGTAAATGCGTTTGTAAACATGTATGTAGACGAGTTGAAAATGAACACGTAACGAGTTTAAATCAAACACGTAATTGAATTTGTAACAAGCATGTTCTCACCCCAAAATATATGTAAAACATGTAAAACGTGGGGCTATGAACTCACCTTGATGTTGAAGAACGATTGATAGGTAGGCATCTAATTCACATTGATGATGAAGAACGATTGACAGATAGGCATCTAATATGCACAATACGAACGGAAGACGAAGCGGCTCGATCAAGAAGTTGCAACTAATCTTAACGGCTAAGTCCCACTAGCCTAGGATAATGTGTTTGGGTTTCCCGGTGAATTGTTATGTCAACGCGACACGTTGATAAAAGATTTAGATTTAATCTTTGAAATGGTTTGGTGGTTGGTTAAATAAATAAATTTAGAATATTCCCAAAGTGTGTAATATATATTCTATATATATTACATATGAAAAATAAACCATTGTATAACTCGTACCGCGAATTATATAATAAAGAAAGACAACTCAAGGATTAATGTGAACTGTATAATACTTTGCAAGTATTATATAAAAAGGTGAGAGTAAATAATTAAACCAATTATTTCGACAACTTATTCAATTATTAAAAAGTCCTTGTAGACACACGTCTTTAAGTTATAAATTAAACACACGACGTTTGTAAAATTTTTACAATAGTTATGGTGTCACCTTCTAGCTGAAAATTATAAAATATAAAATAATATTTTATAACTTATGGTTTGTTTCCTCGCGGTTCCGTGATGAAACAGTGTTAATTGTAAAAACGTATAATCTTCGTTGTTATTTAGTTATTGCATAGTTATATTTTAATATTTTTCTAATTATACTTAGCCTCATTTATCATTTCCCAAAATGATAGCAGGTTTTAGTGACAACATTAATAAATAGAAATTCCTATAAATTCGTTATGACCTTTCCGTTTATAAAACGATTTCCATTTTCGCAAAACTCGACGTTTTTCCTTAATCAATATATATGTTGCAATTATTTGAGTTTCCAATATCTCAAACGTCTGCGTGTTTTAAATATAATATTTATACGTTATTATATTTAAATTGAACCAATTATTAAACACTATATTTATTTAACCAATTTAAAACCACCATTTATGTCGGTTTTAATATTTTTAAAACCTTAGTTATCCTATTTGTCGTTCTTATATACCCAAATGCTCTAAATTGTTGCTGCCACAAACTTATGCATCCTAGTTGGGTTGAATCGAGAACACACACCTCTTTCGTTGTTAAACACCAACCGCAGCCTTGTGCTGCCATGAAAACTACATACACCCCGTTTGGCATAAACTGCCAAACCAAACACCCCCGTTTGGCATAAACTGCCAAACCAAACACCCCCGTTTGGCATAAACTGCCAAACCAAACACCCCCGTTTGGCATAAACTGCCAAACCAAACGGACACTCCTCGTTGTATACAAAACCAAACGTCCCCGGTGGAAACCACAAACCAACTGGACACGAACACCCCCTCCTTTTTCGGGTCTATCCGAACCCACAACCCGGCTGTTACCGCAAACCAACCCGCCCCAATCCACAATCAAACCCCCGTTAGCTGTTAAACCCATCCCGACCCCGCTGTCCCGAGCCTGGCCTGACACCCCGCGGTCACGACAGCCACCCCGGCTGTCCCCGCTGCCCATACCCGAACCAAGGTCACCCGGTGGGTGGTTAAACAAGTCGAGCACCCCCCTCCCCCGGCTATTATAAACCCGAAACAAACAAACACCCTTGGAGTTATAAGACAACCCAAAATGCACCCCTATTTGGTGATAACTACAAGAACCAAACGCCCCTTTTTGCGGGTTGTTCTCACCACAAACCACCCGCACCCTTTGCGGCTGGAAACCACCCAACCCGATGCACACCCCCACCCCCCGGCTGTTAATAAGCCGAACCAACAAACACACCTTGTTGTATGTATAACATCAAACGCACCCTACGTTTCTTGAACAAAACCACACTCACCATGGGGTTGTGGTGGTGGGGTGTTATAGTGATGATGGTGACGTCGGCGGGGAGTCGCGAGTGAGGGAGGGTGATGGTGATATGGTGTTGATGACGATGATGGTGGTGTTATGGTGGTAAGGATGCGGCTGTGGTTGCCGGATGGGGAGGGAAGACGGCGCGTGGAGGAGAGTGAGGTAATAGGTTGAGTAGATCCGGAGGTGGGGAGTATTTTTGGTGTTGGCCGGATAAGCCCGCCGGAAAACTTTTCCGGCGGCGGCGACGTGGTGGTGGCCGGAAAGTTGGCCGGAGAAGAAGGTGGCTGGCCGGCGGTGGGGCGGCCGGACATGGGAGGAGGGAGAGAGAGATTAAAAGGGAGTGTGTGTATATATGAGAGATGAAATGAGAAAATGTATATAAAAATTATATATATATTAAAACTTTATATTAAAAGTGACAATTTCAAATAGTTGAGGGACCTAAAGTGTAACATTTTTGGTATAGTTTTTATAAAAGCGGTTCGGGACTCATTTGAGCGACTTAACGGATGATTCAACTCTCGAAACTTGTGCCATTGTTTTCGATTATTTTTATAAAAATGAGTATTTACTTTTGATAATGTTTCATAAATAATTTTAAATATTTAATAAAATATCTGTTATTCATTTTGTGAACCGGTTTCGTCTTGTCTGAAATAAAAATGGATTTAAGCTCGAGTATTCGCGTTATCAACAACGCTTTTAATTAAAAATGAAGACTAATTTATTTAATATTTTTATTAAATAAATACTGATAATTAAAAACAAAAATTTAATTATTTTTGGTGTGTCCGCGTTGTATATTGTTTGAAAAATGTTTGCGGTGCTGTTTTAGCCCTTTTCGGCTCGTTTCCAGGTCTCGGGCAAAACTGAAAAGTTGTCAGGAATGTCGTTTCACATCGAATTGCTTTAGGGTCCGAGCCGTGAAAACGCGATTTAGATGGTTGTTCTTGTAAGTCAAGCCAGACCTAACAGTCAAAGGGGTAAAATAGTTTTCTTAAAAATCCGAAAATTCTCAGATGTTACAGTATTGATCCCTGTACAGTTGTGTGTTTATAGTCTTTAGTTCCATTGTAGCGAGATAGAAATTGCACTTGTCTTTTAATCTTTTATACAGGACCTTGCTGAAACTATGGTATATGCTGAAAAAGACATGTGTTGAACTTATCCGGGCATGTTGAAGCCCTAGTCAACACACTTTTTGCTCAAGGACTCATCTTGGAGAATTATCACGAGCAAAACATCAGGGAGTTTTCCATTCTAATTATATTCTTCCTTATTATTCATTATTTTATCTATATAACGAGGACGTTGTATAATTTTGGGGATGGAGAATTAGAACGTACTTGTCTTCTTTTTTACAAAATAACATGTAATGTGCTTAAAAATGGTCAAAATTTAAAAATTTTCAGCATGACTTTTGTAAAAATCACTAGTTATATTACCTAGCGAACTATAACCCTTGATACATATTGTGAGAATTAAGCCTATTCCGTTTTCATCTGTCTACCAAATTTCCACAAAATTATGAGTGTGCCGATAATGTAGTGGACCTTAGAACTTGGCCTAGTATATCACTCGAGACCGCCATGATTAGTACTATGGATTTAGATGGAGGAACATGTTCAATTGATAAATTTCTAGGATTTAACCAAATAGCCTACATGTCGTAAAATTAACTATCCACACTTAGTTTACTCCCGTGTAACCCTTGATTACTCTCATTTTTAGAGTAAAATCCCCTAGAACAACCTGTTGAACCATTCCTTTCTTTTTCTACACCATATTATATGTTTCGTTACACCTTTACATCTTAGCCTACCGTGTAGATTAAGCCTATTTTACCAATGTTTCTAGTTGCTTTTGTGTACAGTCTTGTATTTCCTGTGTCAAAGTAAAAATTTTCTATCTCTGTAATGGTCGGGAAATTGCACAAATTTGCAATGGGAAAAATATGTAGCTCGTAAGTTTTGCTACTTTTGCGATTATGAATCATGTCCGAATAAAAAGTGTCACAAGGAAAAGATTATCCAGATAAATTATTCTAGTGAAGACGGTGAAACCAAACAGAGATTTATGATGTATTGTTAAAAAAATGAAGAAAAATAGTCGGTTCAAAGGAAGTTTATACCGAAGGAATCACTTGGAAGGATCGATTATTCGTTGATACGTTACACATTACTAAGTATGAGTGAGTTGTGATACGCTTATAACTATGTTGGCCACCGTACTTATATTCGCATCCTTTCCCAGTCATATTCAATATTGAGCTCCCACATTTCAATGACTGACATAACTAAAACACCAAACCGTGAACACACAAAAGCAAACAAAAGCGAAACACCGCGCACATAGATCCTATACGCAACTAAACGACGGATCTTAGGCTATAGTCTAGGCCAATCGACCTAGTTTTCTATAACCTTGGCTTTGATTACCAATCTATCACACCCCGACAATGGCGGAAACTCGAGAATGCAACATAATGATCAATCTTAACACAAGATACAAAATAGAGAAAACTACAATGCATAAACTTCAAGTGCTATGAAGACCATCAACCTCGAACAACCTCGAGTGATGTCCCAAATCACTATCAAAATCCATAATCTCTTATAATTATTCAAATGCCCTCACAGGGGTCTAAAATCCAAACTTAAAATAAAACTTCCAAATACTAAAGCCAAATAAAATAAACAAGCAAGACTTTACATGAAATTCCACTCGGGATACTTCTAAGTCTGCTAGCACACATCACCAAACTATTCCTCTTTCACTTCACCTGAAAATGATACTCGAAAACGTCAACAATAATGTTGATGAGCTCGTAGGTTTGACCTTAAACCCAAAAGATGTGCCAATATTTCAACATTGGACAATAGTGCTATATGACAGTGAATATATGCAAACAACCTTAGCATCACCGCTAATCAATAACCATATTTCACTTACGCACTTAAAGGGCCTACCAGCTGGAGCACTAAAATTAGGGCAGGACCACACACAAACTAGGGTAGGCGTACCCATCCGCTCCAAACAATCATGCAAATACTGGGTAGGCGTACTGATGACATCAAATAACGTCACTTTATTATATCATTTATCCTATCTATTTTGCCCACTTTTATATAATTATTGCATTATTTGGTACTTAATTGCTTTAAAGTTGATAAATGCAGTAATTCAGGAGTGTTTTGTGAAGACAAGCTAAAAGGCGCATAATTTGGAGCTAAAACGAAGACATTTGAAGATTGCTAAAATTTCACCAATACGCCGTATCCAACTTAAGAGATACGGCGTATCTGCGCCAAGACTTCACAAGAAAACGCGTTTGACCAATTCCCAATACGGCGTATCCATGCTGTCTACATACGCCGTATCCATGAAGATAACTATTCAAAGATACAGTAAATCAAGTAAATTGGGAATGATATCAAAGATTTATTACGAACGTAGCACGCACTCCAAGGAATCCAGCCTAATACGCCGTATCGACCTTGCTGGATACGGCGTATCGAGTCTTTTTCAGACACTATAAATAGAAGACTCAAAAATGAGTTTTTAGTGTGCAATATCATATTCTTTATACCATACTCACTAAAGACGAATCTTAGAAGAGAAGATCAGCCACCAAGGTCAAGCATTGATCACGAATCCATAGAAGACATCGTGTAATTTTTACTCTCTTAATCGTTCGATTTTCATTGTTTGATTACGCTTGTATAATTACAATGGTTGTGGGCTAATACCCTCGGGTATTAGCCATCTTAATGAAAGTTTAATGTTTGGTTTGTTTCAAAATCGATTTCTTAATTTATCGTTGATTGTTTAATTATGTTTATCACCTCATACTTGTTTATGTGTTTGAATATGCGACCTATCATTCAACTGGATCTAGTGATACGGACCAAGTAATCTAGATACCGGGATAGCTCTCCATATCGTGTTTCATATTACTGGACCAATAGGATCACAAATAACGTTCTGTCTTTGTCTTTTGATTATGAGCTTAGTTGGACCGGTAGGTGACCCGTTTATGTTTCAGCAATCATGCTCTTAATTAACTGATAAAGATTGGAATAGTGGACTACCAGTATATAAAACACCGTCAAACAATAAGTGGGTAAAGTCCCGTTGGGCTAGGGTTTTAACAGGATCACCACTGCTTTAATTCTCTAAGATAGATTATAATTAAACTAAAGGATGCTTTATGCGGATGCGTTAATTGTGACAGGATTAATCGTGTCTAGGTCTTAGGATGATGTCCCGCCTAAGTCTTAAGAATGATATGCCGCTTCGAGATAAGTAAATCATTGCACTAAAACAAACAAACCAGCATTGAACCGGATTTAATATGGCTAATACAGTTTTCTATCATTTGGCTTGTACCGCTTTTCTATCTTCTAATCTTCTTCTTTTGTGTTTATTGTGTATTGAATTGGTATTTGTTTCCACCAAACCTGTGCCAGTCTCTCAGGCTGAAAACCCCCATATCATTAGACAACGTACATAGCATAGGTTTAACCAGTAAATAGACTAATTAAAATACTGATAGAATATAGGATTAATGTTCCACTCTTAGTGTTCGACACCCTACTTACCGCGAACTCCATCTTGACCGGGTACACTGCTCGTTAAAGTGTTGTTTTAGGTTTGTCGGCTAAATATAAATTTAAAACTTGATAATCAAATAATTGACCCTACACGACACGTTTTGCATTTGGCTACTCCTATAAGCCTCAAAAATAGTCCACAACATACGCCATAACACAAAAATAATCAAAATCACTTTCTAGTGATTTTGGGAAGTTCACGTGGCATATAAGCCCAAAATAAGCCAAGAAATAGCTTAAAAATAAGCCCGGGTAAGCTATACAAGCTACTATAAAAAAATAAGCTATCCAGCAACATATATTATTCAACCATCACGACCACAACATCAAAACTACAAAAACCCTTATTTTCCTTTTTAAATCCAACGAACCAATCACCCTCTTTTTATTAATTTCGTTTCCAAAAATCAATTTTCACGACGATCAACTTGTACAACTAACATCTATGCATCAAGATAAACCCAAAAGGATGAACGAAATTTAAATTTGAAAACTTACAAGAAAACCTTCAAAAATGTATATTTTGACGTGAACCGGACAACCCAAACGTTGTTTAATGAACACCCAAACGCTCGTATCTACCCGGAATATCACGTTCTCGATCAAAGTTGGAATTTTTAGGGTGGTTATGGTGGTGTAGGTGGTGGACGTAACAAGCACACACACAAAAGTGTGTGTTTTTTTAAAAAGTGATGAATGAATGAAAAGCTAGTGGAAGGAATATATTTGTACAAGGTATCTCTGGACAACAAGGCTAGAAAATAGCCTCCTTGTCCCTCATCCTTCACACGTCCCAACTAGCATCCTAGGAGGGTTCGGGTCTTTCTTTTCATGTCGGGATCACTTAAAAGCTCATAAAACTCAACCGTAAAATTTACCCCAAAGTTAAGTAGAATTTTTATTCACCTTAAAAATACTTTTCCATTAACCTAGAGTATTTACACGACATATTTACACTTTACACCCTTCAAAACTCATTTGGACTTTAACGAACGTGTCAGACTCATTTTTCGACATTTTTCAAAATTCACAGGGCAAACCACCCGGAATACAAATAACACAATAATGCCTTCAAAAAAGGATTATTAATTACAATAAACCATAATTCGCCACAATTCTCATAAAAAATCATCACCATCAACACGGTACATAATCTGAATAAACTAATAAAAGTCAAATAGTCAAAGGACTATAAACGAAATATTCAGAACACAAAAGGGGCAAAGGTTACACTAATCATGCACTACTCCCTAGTTGTCGTCTCCAATTTTATTACCCGTCACCCTCGTAATGGAATGTGTAAGTATCTAAATAATTAAACACCTAACTCGAAATCCACCCAAATGGCAAGGTAGTATGAAGACTTCTGCATGGGTATCCTCTAACCTAGCCGCGTTTCCCTAGACGTATTCGCTATGCAATTAAGAAGCTTGTTTTCTAAAGCCTAACGCGTACATCTTTAACAAGAAGTAATAACAAAAGATAAACAACTAGGTTTCATGCAATCATAAGCAAACACAAATTATATTTAGCCAAGCATGTTAATTGAAAGCAAGGAACAATTAATCAAACAATACATAGATATATCAAAAGATTAAAGGGAATAAGGAATTTCACTTCAATTAAACATGGAGTTATGGTGGCTACCCAAGGGTTATAAAACCCTAAAAATCATCTAAAAACGCTGCTACAAAGTAGAGGTTCGATCCCTAAATTTTTCCTCACAAAACAAATAAAATAGGGTTTGTATTTATAGGGATTAAGTCACGACGACGTCGCTTGTTAATTGCGACGTCATCAACTCGTAGGATCTTCTTTGTGCTTCTCAGAGTCGGCTACTTCGATGTCGTCACAAAAGATCCTGACGTCATCTCTTGAATACTTTGACACCGTCGCAAGAAATTGTGACACCGTCTCCACGTACCGTATGCCAAATCTTGATCATCTTCATGTAGAGTTGCAATCTTGTCTCGTTTCTTCCTAAATTGAGTCCAAGTCACGTATATTTCCTCCAAAAGCCTTCCAAATGCCTTCCAAATGCTAAAATGACAAAAAGAAATGATTAAGCACGATAAATGAGGATGATAGACTTATCAAATCACATACACAAGCACACGAAATTCAAAGGAAAACTAGAGAGAGAAATGAGTTTAGAGAGAGAAATATCAAAAGAAAATGGCTACACATTAAAGAGTAAAAATGAGCAACACCCTCTCCACATGAGGAGAGGGCTTTATATAGTAGAGTACATTGGTTAGCCTTGGGTTTAAGTGGGCTTCCAAGGCCGGGCTTGATATCTAATGGGCTTTAAAGCCCGTAACTAGGCCCAATTAGCTTATAGAATTCCCGAAAACATAAACTAAGCTAATACAAGGTTTGGGAATGTTTATGACCATCACTATACATAAAACTAGGTCTAACAATCTCCCCCTAAGGGGTGGTCATTGCATATAAGGCTTCACTTCTTGTGACGTCTTGAGTCTTGGAACCTTGTAGACTTGGGAATTCTTTTGAAGTTCCTTTTGCATGCTTGAGATCATGGATCTTGATCTTTAACTTGATATTCTTTGACAAAATACTAATATCGTAGTCTTTAGCCTTGATTTGTCTTGATTGTTGAGATCTCTAAATCTTTATCCTTAAATCTTTATGTTGCCTTGCGATCTTGTGTCTCCACCCTCATGCTCAAGGTCTTGAAAGCTTGCTAACAATCTCCCTCAACATTTTCTTTAACATTATTACTTGTACCACATCATGGTAGGAGTGGTACTTGATCCATTTATGAGATATATCTTTGTTATTGTTTAGCAATCTTGTAAAAAATGTTCCTTTTAGGGAGTGTTGAACATCAGAGATTGCAAAAGACTTTGTCACATGTGCTTGAGCTTTCATCGTGTATTAATCTTTATCGATTGAGCATGAGGTCTTGAATCCTGACTCGTCATGGACTAGAAGCTGCTACCGTCAGGAAACCTGCAAGTATAGGTTAGTGATAAACATACATGGACGAAAGTGTCTTTGCCACTTCATCAAATACGGTTATAATAATCACGGTTCCTCGTTAATCAATATAAAAACTGCTTGTGAGCAGGTAGAATTCAAAAGAATCTACTTGATAGGGTTTTGCAGCTGCACTAGCTGTTCTCGTTACCGGAGCGTCTCAAAGCAAACAAAATGGTAAGAGTGAATCAGATAGTTACTATCTTTCTTATTGAGTCATCAATTCATATACTAGACCAAAATCAATATCCAATTCATGATATCCAGTTGACACAAGCTTGATTCATATAGAATCTCGTAAGCCACCTACCGCAAAGCTGTTTGATGTTGACGCTGGAAGGATTTCCATCATCACTGCGAATACTAAAGAGTATCACTCTGATGTTCTGGCAGTTATCACAAGGATAATGCGTAGGACTCTTTGATACCAAATATTGTATAATGATGTACGGCATTTTGTATATTAGAATTTGTATCATAGAGAGATTTTTGATGGATCTCATTGGCTCTAGACTCTATAAGTGCACATTTGTTATTTGGTAATCGGAGGCTGAAGCGGACTGCTACCTTTTCAATATCAACGATCTCAGAATAAGAAAGCCGATAGAAACGTGTTGATCTCCACGAGGAATGAAACAAACTTCTTTTAAGAGAAGCTGAGTGGTTGGGATGGGTTGTATCTTGCATCACTAGGTCTATGATGACTTGTCTTCAATATCAAAATCATCTTTGTGATTATCGATAGATTATGCATTGACCCAGTTTTTGTCTAAGGTTGTATGGAGGGCTTCTTTGTTTACACCCTTTATCCTTACAATTCTTTTTTATTCTTCAACCCCTTCAATGCTTACCGAGACTTCATAACTAACACCTTGTTAGGATTGTTCCAGTGCTAGCTCTGTCTCACTCGGCATTATTCCTATTCTCATTTTACTCTTTTTTCAATCATACCTAGACTCTTTTCTATCTATTGGAGTGTTCATGGGTGATCACCTTCGTTCTGGCTGGATCATGGAACAAAGATACCTAACCATTAACCGACCTTAGACTCCTGAGAAATAATCTGTTGGTCGGGTCTTTGGGTATTTCCATGAAGATCCATAAAAACCTTTTGATAAAATTCAATCAACATGTCTGAGAAATCCATTTAAGACACCACTGGATTTTCCAGAGTTACCAAAAAGCTCCCCTACACATATGCACCATATTATGAAAGAGTTTTGCACATGCGAGGTTTGGGAACGCACTTATAGATTGAAGATCGTATTCGTTATTAATCCGTATTGATCATATTTTAATCACTATTCTCCCCCTAAAAAATTGCATATGTGGTGACAATTTTTGACAAGTAGTGAATTAAAAACAAGTTAATGTCCAGAATTCACATGAGTCTACTTAAGTCTTGGGAGAACAGGAGTGCATGCATAATGAACTAATTATTATACTCCCCCTCAATTATAGAATAGAGTGAAAACTTGGAGTGGGAGTTTGTTGAGCACATAGTTTTGAAAGAATTCTAAAAAAATTTCTTTTTGAAAATATCTTGAAAAATTATGCCCAACAAGAAAATGATGTTATATGTATCGTATTAATTATCATTTCCTTAGTGCTTCTCTTGAGCATTCAAAACTTTGAATGTTTATATGACATTGCTCAAGAATGAGAAGATATGAACTTCCCGTTGTTTAGGATAAATGTACATAAATAAACATTTTCCTTTCTTTAGAGACCGAGTCCTAAGCTGACATTTACTTAGAAGTCGTAGAGAAAAAGTATGAAAAGACATGTTTTGAAAGCGTTTGAAACTCTCGCTCGAACTTCATTTATTCACCCGTGTTAATATTGATTAACATTTCTAGGTGCGCAAATGTTATTGATTGTCGAGAGACATGTCAGAGAAGAATATTTTTGGTATTTTTTGATTTTATATTTTGCTTTTATAGGTTTTATATTTTTATATTTTGTTTTGCTGATTAAATATATATAAAGAATTACTGTGCTTTTGTAAGACGATCAAGTTCCTGAGGAGATAAACTGCTCATACCAAGGTGACGAACCAAATAGTTGAATCGATCTACTAGAAGAGCTTTGGTAAAGAGGTCGGCTAGTTGGTAATCCGTCTTGACAAAATACAGTTCAATCGTACCCTTTTCCACGTGTTCCTTTATGAAATGGTAGCAGACAGCGATGTGTTTTGTTCTTGAGTGTTGGAACGGGTTACAAGATATGGATATGGCTGATTTTGAATCACAATAGATTGGAATCTTGTTGAAGTGAAAGCAATAATCCATTCACTATGTCCACATCCAAAGGACTTGGGCACAACAAGCGGATAGAGACAAATATTCCGCTTCCGCGATAGACAACGCTATACAGACTTGTTTCTTTGAGGACCAGCTAACCAACTTTTCACATATGAATTGAGCTCCACCGAAAGTACTCTTGAAGGTGTCTTTACATCCTGCATAATCAGCATCTGAAAATCTGATTAGTTCAAAACCAGAATCCTTCGTATACCAGAGACCCATATTAACCATTCCCTAGAGATAACGAAAGATCCTTTTAACCTCCTTGAGGTGCTTCTCGGTTGGCTTAGCCTGGTACCGAGCATATAAACAAGTAGCATGTACAATGTCCGGTCTACAAGATGTAAGATACATTAGGGGACCAATCATGCTACGATATTTCGTTGCATTGACTAGAGACCCATTTTGATCTAGGTCAAGCTTGTCTTTGATCTCCATTGGAGTTCCAATGGGATCATAGGATTCCATTCCATATTTTTTAAGGATTTCTAACACGTAGTTGGACTGGTTTATGAAGATGCCACAGGGGGATTGGTTAACTTGTAATCCAAGGAAAAACTGTAAAACCCACATGAAAATACCAGGAAGTTTAAAAATTTAATAAATAATAAAATCTTACAAGTAAACGCATGAAATTAATATATCACGACAAGTTATATTCAAGAAATTAAAATTTACGAAAAACACGAATACGCGAGAATACGAAAATTTGTCACGAAAAATAAAAGTTAATCTTTCTTTTTGGGCTTCCTAGCCGACGCCCCACTTCAGAAGAAAAAAGGCCCATTTTAATTAATGATGACCCAAGCCCAATGTTCTATATATATTAACCAAGTCTAAGTATCAAGTCTTTTAAAAAAAAATTAAAGGAAACCCTAGTTCTTCTATATTCGGCCGACACCACAAGGGAGAAAACAAGAAGAAATTTTGATCTTTGTTCGTGATTCCACTATCGTCATTCGTTCTTGATTGATCCTTGATCAATCCCCGTAATTGGTATTTCATAAAACCTTCTTTATTTCTTTCTTTTGAATATTTTACTTGCATGAAAATTCATATCATGAAATAATAAATGTACGCATAAAATAACACGGGAATGAATGACAAATGATAATGTCTAATTTATTTTTGCTTGATAAATGAATCGGATGGGACAAGGATTAGGGGTGTTCGAGTGGTCTTGTGGCCAAATAAAGGCAAGCCGAGACCCTCCTAAGGGCTCGGCATAAGTTATGTTTTGTGGTTATGTCTTGTGTCGCATGGGGTTTGTGTCGAAGGGTTTTGAAACTAATACTAAAATTGTTCGGCTATATTTGTTGAGCCATAAGGCTCGGCTCATTGTTTGAGTCGAAAAGAATGAGCCGAGAACCCTAAGGGTTCGGCTCCCTTGGTCGATTAAATCTTAAATGGTGGTGTTATGATAATTTATTGTCGTGCGTGTTTACTTAATTAAAGGGAAAAATGTAAATGCTTATGAAAATATGAGTTGTTGTCGTATGAATTAATTATCAAGAATAATTGAAGGATAAATGTAATAAACCAAGAAATCAAGCATGATTAAAATTATATTTACACTTTAGACCCTTAACTTTAATTAATTATAATTAGTACCCTTAAAATCATAAGAATGACACTTATTTCCCTTAACTATGATTTATTTATTATGTATACCCTAAAGTATAATAAATAACATGATTTATCTAAATTTATAATAGATTATTTATTAACCCAAGATACAGAAATAGAAACCTGCTATTTATAGAAACCTGCTATTTATAGAAACCTGCTATTTATAGAAACCTGCTATTTATAGAAACCTGCTATTTATAGAAACCTGCTATTTTTAGAAAGTCTATTTTTGGAAAGTTTAATTATGGAAACTTATTAAATCAGGAAGTTATCAATTATGGAAAGTTAATTAAGGAAAGTCTATTTTTGGAAACTTACTATAATTAGAAGCTGCTATTTTTGGAAAATACCCAATATAACAAGAATACTAATCATGAAACATACTAATCATGGAATATGTTAATCATGGAACGTACTAATCAAGAAATCATGCTAATTATAGAAAGTTACTAAAATTAGAAAGTTACTAAAAATAGAAAGTTACTAAAAATAGAAAGTTACAAAAAATAGAAAGTTACAAAAAAAATGGAAAGTAACCT